>JAQFXZ010000396.1:0-20482 GCA_034694025.1 Ceratophysella scotica | reverse complement strand
TTTAAGATATCGTTCATGGTTGTACGTTGAGTAGTTTGGGAGGAGATAGTGAACATACATACAACATACAACATACATACGACAGATCAGCGTTTTTATGTAAGAGGATGGTTGTACGTTGAGTAGTTTGGGAGGAGATAGTGAACATACATACATACATACAACAACAGATCAACGTTTTTATGTAATAGGATATTGGATTTTTGTTTATATTATGTTGTTTGTATGTTGTTATTATGTTGTTACTATGTTGATAATTTGCGCATACTATATTTTGAGTTGGTTTGAATTAAGTTGCATTTTCGTTCTTGACATAGAGTAACTGAGACACGTACATTATATCATAGAAATCAATTGATATGAATTTGCGGACTACGACATATGGAGGTGAAAGAAAGCCGTTCGAGATACTTAAATCGAGGGGGGGGGGGCATAGATATAGTAAGTACAAATGTAAGACTAGATAGGAACTGTGAGGATTTCTTGTTTCAATTTCGGAGTGTGTGTGGTGGAGTGTATGCAAGTGAATGTAAAGTAAAAAAAAAATGAGTTTCAAATTAGCCCGCGCTCCCACTCCACAACAAATTCAAAAGTGGTTTCATTGAGGGCATTGATTGTTCCTATCTAGCGCTTATTTTATACACTTCATATATCTACATATGGGGGGAACACACGGCTTGTGTTTTGTACCATATTTTTAACCAATTCATTGCTGCAAAGACTCAATGAAAACTTTACCTCTTCTGAATGTTTCAACCCAATTCAATCGTCTTTGTCAGCTTTACAGCTTTTCAAAAACGTTCACAAATTAATTGGATCACCCTTAGTATTAAAACGGTTATGAACAAGGTGCCTGCTCTTTAAGAGGTCGTGTGTGTAGAGTGAACAGGTTAGCAGCAAAAAGGATATTTTTGTATACTTATTGATTGGTGGTACGCCGTGAATCTGATATCTGATACGAGGAGAACGAATACAGGTTAGATTTGATTTGATCAAAGTACTTTTTGGTAAGTGCGAGCGGGTGCACAAGTACTATTGGTGGTTTTTCGACGACGCTTGGAGCTGGGAGGATGCGAATGATCACGTTTGATTTGGATCTGGTAACATTGAAGAATTGAGAGCTCTTTCTTCTCCGAATTGAGTTGCCTGTCATGACATGAGGGTTCTGCTTCCGTCTAAATTAATGCGGAGATCAGACGGGAGTTCAGAGTGCAAGCGGATTTAGCTGGGAGTTGAGGCAAGCCTATCGACTCCTTTTCGAGGCATTACACCTTACACCATACGAAATCGCTCCTGCCCTAAGCCGAGTAACGATATGAGTTTGTCTTAATAACCCTGGGGAAAATCTGCCAAGGAATATAGGAACAAAAAATTTTGTCTTGGGCAATGAAGCATCAGCATCAGGGCTTAAGCCGCTTCAGCTTAACATTAACCAAGAGTGAAAACGGAGATTAATTTTTATACGAAATTCCACTCTAAAATGAACACTAGAGTAGAGACAGAGACACCAAATTACTTTAAACTGATGATCTAGCAGTTCGTTCAGTATGGGAGCTGCAGCTTGACAAGCTGCTTTTTCCCAACGTCTAGCTGAGCCTGAACGTGAGGAACGAAGAAATGCCTATCAGGTTCTTGACGTACGTCAGTCAACCACTCCAAAAAGTACGTAGGTACTGATGATTTTCGAAAACTAAAAATTGGCAACCTTGTAACCGTTTCAGCAACACTAAATTTGACATGTGAAACCGACCACATAATATGAACAAAAAGGGAAATGTCATAAAGAGAGTAAGTAGCCAAATAAAACCACCAAAGTTTGTCGACATGCCTGGTAGTTACAATGAGTGGTTAAATTACAATAGACGGCTACAGCCTGCTCCATATTTTTTCATTAATCAATATTTCGAATATCTGCTTTTCATATGTATTTTATTTTCAAAAATCGAATGTTGACACCTGTAGGAATTTAATATTATTGCGAGAGTTGTCTGCGAATGCGAGGTTTCCAGAAATTCGGGATTTAATTGGAAATAGGCAAGGGAAAATTGTGATTTAGCCAATAAGACAACAGTGCAAAATTGTTGCTTATACAGTATTATATAAAAATCCTAGTCTCATCACTCATCGTCATCATCATCACGCACGCAGAAATCGAACGTAGTTACAATTTCAAAAACCACGGGACTTTTGAATTGTGTAAAATGGATCAATTAGCACACTCTTCGAGTTGGGAGTTAGTTTGGAATTTGCTCCCAAGCCGAATTTTGAAGACAGCACTGTAGTGTGTGTGCATTGGTAATTAGCACGTAGCGGAAACTGAATTCCACGTAGCAGAGAAGGTAAGAAGAAGTGGAGAAGCACGAACTGCTTTTGTGATCGTTGAGCTCTGATCAGCTGCGCTGTTGAGTCGGATAAACTTTTTCCGAAGTGGTTCTTCAAACAGGTTATTTCTGCTCTCCGTCTATAAAGCGGGAGAATGTAGGTCCTCCGGCTGAAGAAAATGGGAAATGTCTAGCCTTGACACTCTTTTCTAATTTCTCTCCTCCTTTCACATCAACTTTCTCTCTTCACGTCAGACGACACAAATAATAGAAAAATTGAGTTTGGAAACATTTCCCACCCTGTCGAAGAAGAAAATGGAGCCAAGTCAAGCATGTCGTCCCAGCATGGAAGAGAATTTGATCATAAGCGGGTGCCATTAAACCGCGATATTAAAAATCATATCATTGAGAACAGCAACATTACAAACTGTATCATAAAAAAGCAACTTAAAAACCACATCATACAAAACAGCTAATACTTAGAAACCGCAACAAAATCCACTTCATAAAACACAGCTAATACTTGAAAACCGCAACAAAGGCCACATAATCAAAAATTGTTAATACCTGAAAACCGCAACAAGAACCGCATCATAAAAACACCAAATTCTTAAAAACCACAGAAAAAAAAAATCATAAAAAACAGCCAGTAGTTAAAGAAACAAGAAGAAGAACCGCATCATAAAAACAGCTGATACTTAAAAACCGCAACAAAACCGCATCATAGAAACAGAACAGCTAATAACTAGAAACCGCAACAAAAGCAACATCATCAAAAACACTTTAAACCTGAAAAACGCAAGAAGAACCGCATTATAAATACAGCTAATACCTAAAATCCGGAACAAAAAAGTGATAAAAGCAGCCAATACTTAAATAAACAAGAACCGCGTCATAAGAACAGCTAATAGTCAAAGCCCGCATTATAATAACAGCTATTAATTAAAAACCGCAACAAAAGTGCATATCATAAAAACAGCCAATACTTAAAAATTGTAGCATAAGAACAGCTTATATGTAATTAAAAATTGCAGCATAAAAACCGCATCCTTAAAACCTCAAAACTCAATCGCAACATTATAAACAACAAAATTAAACTGTGACAAAAAATAATTGTTGAGTATTTTTTTAAGTTAAGGATTTGTCAATGTAAGATTTCAGTCAACATACACTTGGTCCCAATCGGGGGACCATTCAAATACGGCAATTGTTTAATGAAAACGTCCACTAAATATTTGAATATTTCAGGTGATTGTGAAAACGCAAGCAGGTACAGGAAATGCAACAACACTAGGAATTTTGAACTTGGCTTCGAAACAAAATTATCCATTCTTGACTAATTAGTACTTAATACTTTCTTACTAAGAGCCTGCAACACACGTACGAGTACATGAAGGTTGTAATGTTTGCTGAGTTCGAAATTGACGATAGGATAACTGGAAACCCTAATCTGAGCGTGGTAATTTGGAAGTATCTAATAGTAAATAATGATTTAAAATTAGTGTTTTAGTTCAATTTGCGGGCTAAGGGTGCGGTTGTTTGTGTTGCGGCTTTTAGGTTGCGGTATTTGATGCTACCGTTATCATGGGCTTCGGCTACAGAAATTTCATGATTTAGAAAGTGGCTGATTGTGAGATCTTCCAAGTTTTCGTCGTTGTCTGTCAGTAGGTCGCCAAAGCAAACCAAAATCGAGTTGATGCTACGCATTTCAGACTTCCACAAAGCTTATGAATGAAAATCTATTTCCCAAGACATTGAGTTCTTGTATTCTGCGTATTTCGGCGAGTGAAAGGGATCAAAGGAACCGCTGAATGTCATGCCTAGCTTTCTCCCCTTTCATTCAATCGAAACTACTTCAGCTTTAGAATTATTGTATTGTATAGCCAACCATGATGTTTTCCTGTATTTGCATATACTTACGCGTATTTAAATTCGTAGAAGCAAAACTCTCTGTTTCATAAGATAAGCTTACAGCGCAACCGTTTCTACTTTACGTAAGCTCGCACTTGCGACAAGGGCTCAAATCTGTATTTCAAAACAAAAATCGCTTGCTATTCTCCACCTAATTAAAATATTCACAAAAATTGGGAAGCAAAAAACATAGTAACTACTCGCATTTCAAAATTTTGAAATCAAATGTAAGTCATAGTAGCCTAATTGTATTTACAGAATACGAAAAAAAAATACTTAGGAGTACGTTTGGGTCATCGAATGTAGTTGCTAAAAGATCCGGTAGCTGGCAGAAGTTGAGTCAACACTAGAAACCGAGAAGACTCAAGATTTGCTATTTTCAATGAGCCTCAAACGGATGACTTCACCCAACGTCGAAAATTCGCATTTGGGAAGCTGTGCATAATACAGAAGTGCGGCGTTACGTGTTGAGGGGAAGTGAAGGAAATCTATTAGGAGAATTAAATGAGCTCAGAGCATGTACCAGAAAATCTGTCTAGAAAGCTAATTGGGAGGTTATGAAGCATTTAAACAGGTGCTAAGAGGAATGACTCTGACTTTGAGATTTCCTTGTGGAAATAGGACTATGACTATTTGTGGACTATTTACATCTCTGTGGTTTTTCGCTATTAGTATTATCATCATCATCACTCGTCGAATTCGCTCATGGTTCATCACAATAAATATTCATATACGCTCCTTGAGTTCAAAACTTGTCTTATAATTTTCCGCATTGCGTATTGCGCATACTACTGGCGAATGCAGTATATTACTGGCGGTGGTCTAAATTCACCCTCACATTAGGATTTGACGAATTGTCCTTTGAAATTTTGAATCAGTAGAAACTGAGTTTCGTTATATCCAGTTACTCAAGCGTTTAGCCCTAATGTAATTGCTGAATTTTATTTGTAAAAGGTTACATTTTTTAAGCTCTCCGTATTGTGTTCTATAATTTTAAATACTAAAATTGATATGATTTAATTTTTTTGCCGGTAGATGTGTACGCTTTACCCCGCCTAAAAGTACATTTCCGGTCCGACACCACTTCTGTACGCCAAAATACCGATTCAGTTTGGCAGAAACAATACGAATTGCCCTACGGATCAAGCTAAACCAAGTCCCATAGTACAATACAATGTCGCCCTCAGGATTCAGGACTGCTTGCCTATTTTGTTTACATTTCCTCAGGTGTTAGATTTTTTGGAACGGCGCATGCTTAAAATATTTTGATTTATTTTTGGCGAAAACATAACCTAACATAACTTGAGTTGAATCAAACTCCATGGGAGAAGCAATAACACTGGTAATTGAGGCGACAATGGCTGTGCAGGCGACAATAGGCTCATAGCCTCTAGAAGGCAACGCCGGAGGCGACATAGCATGGGACTCGATTTACTTCAACCCCAGGCAGCATTCTACATTTCGATTTGCGCTATTAGCAATTAATCGTAGATCAATTCCCAGTGAGAAACCCTGTATTTCTATTTATTGCACTGTCATCACACTATATATTTCCACTTGCGGCGACGAGGAAGGACGTCAACAAAATTTGGAGTAAGAGTATTAGAGTTACTTGTAGTTAAAGGAAGCTATTTCGACCACCGCAGGATTCGAAGAGGTTCTTCTTTCCTCTAAATTGCTTTCGTGCTTCACTAGGGTACGAATCTTGACAATCACAGGGGAGTACATGGAATCGATTAGATTTCTCAGACCGAATTCTGAAGAAAAGTACAAAAGTAGAACTTCCAAACAAGCTGAACCTCCTTTATTTGATTCGAATTACACGTGTACGAGGCGAAGGAATCGGCAATCCGGCTTCAAAATTCCAGAACTTCCTGTACATCGTCAGAGAAGAGATAGGAAAAATTACTTTTCAATTAGTTAGGAAAAGATTTCATATTCCTCCTTCGACTCCAGATTCAAATTATTCCTATTTGAAAGCATGTGGTTTATTGGGCTACTAAATGTAGAACAATCTTGCTTCAGACGCTATAAACTTGTAGAGCAGGTCAATACGGTGGTCAATCCATTAATCGCACGTGCACGTCTTCAAAAATCTGTGAAATTGACAAACGTGTGTAGTTTGGGGCTAAACTTTCATCTTAGCAATAACTAAGTCATATTGGAACAAAGAGTTGGGCAAAAATATCAGTATGGAAAGTTTTATTACAATTTTAGCCGATTTTTTGGTCATTTTTCAGACCAATTTCTTTTAATTTCACTTAAATTATTTTCTCATTTTCTTTTGTATTGAACAATCGTTGATGGACTCCCGCCAAGACAGTAAAATTCTAAGAAACTGCTTTTTATGAGCGGAAATCTAGCTATTTCTGTTTTAATAGCCTTTTTAAAAAATGACAAGGTAAAATCGATTTTAGGTAATTTACAAAATAGATTACTTCGTTCGCCCTACTATGTAAATCTCTTGAAGCTTTTACCAAAAACATGGCGGTCTATATCTGTTAAAATTTGGAAAAGTCTGACGAAAAATATGCAGAGGCAAGGATTTTGATTTTTTAAAACAAAAACGTCATATTAGACTAAAGTTAATACACAGTGGCCATATAGGTATTACAGAATATCGAAATTTTTACTGCTTCGTAACTTAGCTACTAGTTTACCTGTGATGAAAGTTTCAGGCCAATTCATTCACGCTTGCAAGTTTTATAGCTTTTCAAAGACGCACAAGAAATATTTGAATGAACCCTGTATGAAAAAATGGCCGACAATTAAAATAAGTTTAAAAGCTCAAATAATGTCATAAAATTTCAAATAATGCTCCCACTATTCAGGCTGCCTTAATGCGATGCTTGATTCTCAGTCTCAATGCAGCTGATAAATAACTTAGCTTTAACATAAGCTCAAAGGGTCAAAATTTAGACCTTG
Source organism: Ceratophysella scotica (assembly GCA_034694025.1). Taxonomy (NCBI): domain Eukaryota; kingdom Metazoa; phylum Arthropoda; class Collembola; order Poduromorpha; family Hypogastruridae; genus Ceratophysella; species Ceratophysella scotica. The sequence continues at coordinate 13,325 of JAQFXZ010000396.1, read as the reverse complement.
TATTGTACAGTTTTTTGCTTGATCCTACTGCTCGCTCCAGTGAGCTTAAGCTGCCAACTTACTTCCAAGATCAATTATTGTATATCCTGTTTACACATCAAACTTGTTCGCGTACTTACTTGAGCTTTGTTAATGTTGAACATGTTTGTTCAAAGTTCTAAGTTTTCTTATCACGGATGAATTAATCAGTGCAAAGTCTGCATTTGGACTCCTATTTAATTGGATAAATCCTGAAAGCTAACTTTATTTTCTCTTCTTGTTCCAGAGATCCAAGAAAATTCTACGAATCTTTACGCGCCTTGGGATACTTAAATATGATGAGCTGACTAATGCAACGTCATACGACTAGTAAAATTTTGACTGACTGAGTGAGTGAACTACTAATTCGAATTCACTATTATTGTGTTGACAAACTGAGGTCCCTCAAAGAGCTGACTTCTACTGCGTTGTCTCATATTAATTGTTTAATTAAAAGCAAGCCTGGCATTCTAATTAGCACTAATAGGTCAAAAGAGCTGAGTGGATTCGTGAATTGTTTGGAGTTATGTAAGACTTCTGAAGTTTTCAATAAAAGTTTTTATGAGGAAATTAGGCTTTTGCGAAAAACGTGAATAGGTTGTACAATGCTTTTTTCCGTTTCTATAGGCGTGTTTTCTTTTCCTATTTTTCGAAATTGCGTTTATGTTTTGAGTAACTGCTCGAAGCATGTAAATTATTCCAATCCAACGCAATGTGCTACGCGTTGGAAGTTTGGGAACTTTAAATTTCAGGAAAATGAATGTATAATATGTTTCATTTATTTTTGTCGATTTTTTACCCCAATTAGTCAAGTTTCGTTTTGTGAGTCCACGTCCCTGGGTCTGGGTCTCAGTCTCAATTTTCAAGTCAATTTTCAGAATCAACGAACCGAACAGTTTTTTTTACTAAACGGTAATGTAAAGCGGCTATTTTCCCCATGGTCTGTATGCGTATGCCTTTGGAGGTTTGAATGCGTTTACTTTAGGAGTAATTGCTAAACTAGAAACCCAGGCTGAATGAAGAGGAAACGGAGTTTACAAATTTACATTCTCATTACTTGAGACAAGTTCATAGAATGACTTTTAAATAATACAATAAACCTCGGAAATTCCAGCCAATACTTATGGTCCTAACTATCAACTCAAGCAAACTACTACTTTTCCATACGGCTAAATAGCGAAGAAAATGGGCATTAAAAAAAGCAATCATAGATGAGTCGTATCCCAAGGGTTGAACCTTAGAAAATTCGTTGTCCGCGAGGTACGAAGCTTTTTAACCCTTTGGTCACAGTACATGGACTCCATCGTGCCGCGTGATCTGAAAATCTTGAAATGCAGGTAATAAACAACTTCTTCACTCCAAATACTCGGAATAGCATCTGATCAAATGAAAATAGTCAACTCAGAGGTAAGTTGTCAAATTAGCCCAATCAGAGCGTCGTTTTCCGCTGCATGAGCAAAAATCGAATGCGATGAACCGGTTAGGTTTCACAAATTTATTGCATAGTTTCCAGAGCACGCAGCTAAGCAAAGTCTGTTTTAAATTGAAGTATAGCATCAAGTTTGAGTTAATTTAAAACCTCGTTACACAGGAGATACTCTGCATGTAGGTATTTACGAAAAGATTTATTGGAAATTATTCTCAATTTTTACGCCAAAATTCGTCCATCTGACCCTAATTGCTGCGAAGGCTGCAATCTGTATTAGCCACAATGTCAGGATACTGGAATAGATAGGAAGTCATACCCATGCAACTAGCTATTACATGGCATAATGGATTTGGAAGAATCACCTTGCTGACAGCTGATACAGACGACAAAGTGCTACAAAAAAAGTGAATTTTATGCATTTTAAGAACATTTCGAAATATTTTTTTAATTGGTATGGTATCAGTAAAATTGAGCTGGGATATGTGTGTTAAGTTTCTATTGGACTATATTCAAAGAAAATAATACAAATAGGTCGCATTCTTGTACAGAATCTTCACACCGCAAAACTTCTGGGACAGCCCTCGTATTATTAAACTTTGAAGTCGAACCAACCTTTAAAACGTCTGGTTTTCACCTTATTTCAAATGTCCACTCAAATTGTTCCGAGTATCGGAGATCTTCTCCAAAACAATGTTAGACAAAAATGGTACCATTGGAATGCAACTTGAATACTCTTTGAAACTTTTTGACCTTGAAACTGGCAGCATCATTTTGAAACACAAAAGTGTAATTTGTATAGAGAAAAAGTGGCATTTATTCCCAATTTCTCATATGACATTCAAATCGGGAAAGAAATTGGGTATAGGCGTACATGGGCAAAATCACTCGGTCTTGAAGATCACTGATCTTAAGATCGCGATCTTCGGCTGTAAAACGATCTTGATCTTGAAATAATAGTCTTATCTTGATTGTGGATTTTGATCTTAGACGACCCAATGATCTGATTTATGAGCTTTCCGCGATAAAAGAGTAAAAGATCGAGATTTCGAAGATCACATGATGTTAAGATTGCGATCTTCGGCTGTAAAATGATCTTGATCTTGGGATCTTGATCTTGAAAATCTTGTGATTTTGCTTGATCTTGATCTTGTGATCTTCTAAGCTTAAATTTTTCCATTAAGATCAGTGATCTTCAAGATCATTTTCTGGTGATCTTGCCCATCTATGGGTATAGGTACTACTACCACGTACTACGAACAATATAGCAGCTTTATTATCTCAAGATCTGAAGTTAATGCTTCTAAATAGTTGCATTGATTAGCATGGCCTGTTTCAAAGTCCCACTTCAACAATAAGATGTAGCTTCAGCTATGCGTCTGTCTAACTCAAATATCAAACGAATGATGACTATGTTCAAAGAGTTGAAGCACTGATACCTAGTGTCCTCAGTCATACTGACGGTAGGACAAAACTGCTCGAAATCCTCAATACTCTAGTTGCAAGATTTGTAGTTTCAATTTCGTTTTTATAACGTCGACACTGCAGTACACAATATCATAGATGGGCAAGATCTTTCGATCTTGAAGATCACTGATCTTAAGATCGCGATTTTCGGCTGTAAAAATATCTTGATATTGTGATCTTGATCTTGAAATAATAGCCTGATCTTGATCTGAGGATCTTGATCTTAGACGACCCAATGATCTGTTTTATGATCTTTCTGCCATAAAAGCGTTAAAGATCGCGATTTTGAAGAGCACATGATCTTAAGATGGCAATCTTCGGCTGTAAAATGATCTTGATCTTGAAAATTTTGTGATTTTGCTTGATCTTGATCTTTTGATCTTCTGAGCTTAAATTTCTCCTTTAAGATCAGTGATGTTCAAGATCATTTTTGGTGACGCTACCCATCTATGCCCATTACACATGCATACATGGGCTAAATTGGGTCACCAGTCACCAGCAGAGCGGCAATGGGTTCGTTCACACAACTATTCACGCAGATTATAGACGTCCTAGTCTTCTATTTGCTTCCCATGTCTATCTACTTTTGTGCCAATTAGCGTAGATTACTTTCAATGATACTGATGATGCATTTCTATTTAATATCTTTTTCTTGAAACTGACGCCAGGCGGAAAGCCGTCATTCTCTAATTATTATATTAATAACCTAGACTATTCAATAATATTCATATCTTTAATCCTTATCCACACTAGTAGTACTAGTACACAAAATTCAATGCTTTGCTTTTATCCTTTTTGACAGTATACCTTCAAAACCGTCACAATCTCATTTGACATACTTCTCTTGACATGATTTGATATTTCATTACACATGGTTCTAATTTGTAATGCATTTTTGCTGGGACAAATATTCGTTGAATGAACAAGCGTCGCGATGAAAACACAGATATTAAACAGTAAAAACAAGTTGGCATGATCCGAACTGGAGTCCAACAGCCTAGACAAAGTGTTGGTACACTGGTCTTGTATTGGAGGTTTCATTTGCTATATCCTAGCAATGGAGATCCAGAAGCACTTACTTCTGTCCGTTATATTCACGGTGGTGGTAAGATAAGATCAGTCTTGACGCACAAATTGTGATTTGATATTTCCGCTTTCTCACATTGAATTTTCTTATTTATTTAACTAGGTCAAATCAAGCTTCTTGTTGGCGATCCCTGAGAATGGAGATAATAATAACAATACAAAATTAAGCTACTCCCATTCGGGCTACATTCGAGGGATCGTTGAACTAGACGACGTAGCAGTTCACACCAAGACTTCCTTAAATTCCAAAAAAGTTGCCAAATTGCTATTAGGAGAAACCATCAACTGTACACAAATCGTGAAGCGAAATGTGTGTGGGTCCGAATCCAAATACTCAGACCATTGGTGCTACTGGTGTGACACTCAAACCGGCTATGTCAATATAAAATTTCTTCAACTTTATTCCAATTTTCGGCCAACAATGCTAAGAGATTTTGGAAGAGTAACTACTCAAATTCTGGACGTTTATGACAATGCTAGTATGAATAAAGTAGGTGAGTTAGCCAAGGACAGGCTTTTCAATGTTGTGGAACAAGTAGAAAGACCAGATCAATGCTTTTACGATAATTGCAATTGGTTCAAAATTGAAGAGGGTTTGGTCCCGCCCTATTGGATTGAATATGATGAAGAGAAATATAATATGACTAGAAATGTATGCAATTGTGAAGGACGTCAGAGCGCAAACGAGAGCTCTGCAACAGATTCAACACAAACGACTATAACGGATAGCGCTCCATATACGGAAACCATGTACATTTTGATCTACATTCTTGTTACTCTAATTGTAATACTTGCAATTTTCCTGCTTTTCCTCGTCACCATAATTTTGAGAGGAAAAGTTGTCCATCGCCTTCGTGCAGGTTTTGTCGTCGAATCAGACGTTGTACGGGAAGTATTTGACCACGAATTGGATGGGTCGAACGGTGAGTAACTTAAAAATTTAACTAAATTGAGAATCCTGATTAAATTACCCTATTCTTAAAGACAGGGTGATTGGAACCGGTAGATACGGAGTTGTTTTCGAAACTGGTTTGAGAATTGGTAACCTGAATAAAATCCGCCGTGTGGCCTTGAAGAAGCTTCACCGATCCGATGCTGGAGAAAATTACGTTGCAGCGCTTCGAAAGGAACTTCAAGTCCTGACACATGCTTGTCAACACCATCCCAACATTGTACAACTTATAGGATATTACAATGTTGAAGATGGAACAGGTAGAATACTTTAATCACACATTGCAAACTGGTTCTGTACATTCTCGATTCCTGCTCGTCGATTCTAGGAATAGGTATCGTTTTGGAACTTTGCAAGAATGGTTCGTTATTGAACCATCTGCTAACTTATCGAAGACATGAAAATTATTCAATAAACAGCTCAGTACTGATTCCAATCAGTGAAAATTACTTTACTATGGTGAGTGACTTAAGATGGAATACAATACCTACATATTTGGGACTGGTCAAAATAGAAAACGACTTGCACCTTGCATCTGTCAAATAGGTCGAGAACGACAAATTGCAGAATAGGACACCTCCGACGAAACACGAGTCAATTCCGGTATGGCGTTTAGTGAAATGGGCATATGAAGTGTCTACCGGCTTGGAGTTCCTGGCCTCACGTGGAGTACGCGTATTTCGTCCTGCTCAGAGACTGCCGCGTTTCGTTTAATAAATGTAAACGAAACGACGGTTACATTTCGTTTCGTTTACGACTTTTTGAAATGGAAGCTTCACGCTTTATTTACGCTTCGTAGTGTAAACGGGAAATTTGTAAACCGAATCGTGAAGCACCGTTTCATTCCGTATGACCTATGATTCCTTCAACTCACTGCAGTATTGCCGCTAATTTCAAAGGAAAAGAGGCAAACTTACTTGCGATGGCGAATTATTGGTGAGAGTGAAGAAATTGAAAATCAGAAAAGTTAAACAAGCACACCTTAATATTTAAAGTTCTTTTCTGTAGTTACATTTTCCCGCGCTTCACGTTATGTTTTGGCTTCGTTTACAGTGGCTTTTCGTTTCGTTTCCGTTTCTAAGCTGTTTTCGTTTCGTTTGTTTTACGTTTTCTTCCTTAAGCGAAACAAAACGCGGCAGCCCTCGTGCCAACCGGAAGGTTGCTTGAGTTAAGTCTTGAGTCTTGATTTGAAACGAAAATTCTTCCGTGCAAGACATTCATCTTAGTTCAAAAAAAGTTACACTTCAAGAAATTAAAATTACTGACAATTCCTAAAGGAACATATATAAATAATTAAAGTTACTTAACAAAAATTTGGTAGAAATTCGGTTAAATATCTAGGTTTAAATCAAATAATAGCTATTATTTCTTTAAACAAATTCGAATTGTTTGATTTTTATAAATCAAGATTTCTCAACGTTGGCTGACTGTTCTTTTTTTACCCAGAAGTAAAATTAAAAGCTTACTGAAATTTCCCACAAAGGTTATTCATATGGATATCGCTGCAAGGAATATACTTCTCACGGAATCATTCATTGCCAAGGTTGCTGATTTCGGTCTGTCAAGATTGGTACACAAGAGCATAACAAGATCGGACTGCTATGTGAAACGCACAATGGAGGTGAAAGTCCATTCCAATCAAGTTTCCATTTACTAGATTCAAGTCATTCTATAAATATTATGGATGCCTCTGCTTGTTCGCTTCATTTAATTCATTTTGGTTTCTCACTTTGAGCTAGGATCTACCAAAACAATCTCTGGCTCCTGAGTCTATGAAAAATATGGAATTTTCTTCGAAATCCGATGTTTGGGCATTTGGAGTTTTGCTGTGGGAAATTTTTAGTTTGGGTCAAGAACCCTATGCTGGAATTGACTACAACGTCCTAAAAACCAAACTGGAATCCGGTTATAGACTGGCTAAACCCGACCTATCCACTAAAGAAATGTAAGATGTCGCTACGATCGAACATTACAAAGTTGCGTTATTTATCAAAACTACTAATTTTTGCTACTGACTAGATTTAAGACGATGCTGAAGTGCTGGAAGGATACACCCAGAAGAAGACCATCCATTTCAACGTTGCGAAAATTTTTGAAAAGACAATTGAAGTCAGCTGAATTTGCAACTGAGACTCCTCCCATTAATAATAATGATATAGAATCTTTGGAGGATCAAACCTTCCAAAGCCATTGTGACTCGTCCAGACTTTAGGATTTCCATGAAGGTTTTACTGGCTATCACAATAGTATTGGATTAAACAGACTGAAAAAATTATTTAAGAGGCTTGTGCATTTAAATTGCCCACAAGTGGCGTTTCACGAAGAAGCTAAAAGGTTCGGCAGATTCCGGTTCCGCTCTGTAATAGAACGAGGGTTTTTCCATTGAAAACTTTAATTGTCTAAACTTTGGGAATTTACTATGCAACTAATATGAAAGAAATCAAATTAGATTCTCTATCTGTTGGCAATGTGAATCAAAAATATGATTCTAGCACAAAGATTCCAATATCTCGATTTACCACGGATATCAAAAAAATACTAGATCCGATTTCTACTGAATGTAATGTGCAAAAATAGTTGAATTCGCTAATAGAAATTTCCATAATATTATTTAAAAAATAGAAGAGCATCTAAAGCTATGTTGCACATGCTTTACAACCTTATTTATTTTATTAGTGGTAGTTACAAAGGTGTAGTTCTCAAAATAGACATCAAACTACTCAACTGTGGCTAGATTAGTACGCGGTATAATTGTAGCCTTTACGCACTTTTATGCTAATGCACTGAAAAAATATTACTCGACGTTTATTCATATATAGGATTTAATTTGGCAAAAATTTCTTAATTATGCATAATTTTTTAATTCTTTATACTTATTGTATTATCCAAACGAAATCCGATGACCAATCCCAGTTGCCAAACTGGTCTGTTGTTAGATTCGACAGATCTTAGTAAAAATAAATATGCTAAAAGCATGTGGAGAGTATATACTCGTGAATGTGCTTGACCAGAGGTTATCTGATACACCAATCGTTATTTAGTATTTCAACTACGCAAATATGACCGCAAATTGTTTTCGTACTACATGCAGCATCACACAGATACGAGCACTTATTCATTATCCACACTTCCTCTCTGATAGCAGAAAATGCTCCTTACAATGCCAATTCAAGTTCTCGTGCTATTCCAGATGAATTAACAGTCAGTCAAATGCAGAAAAACCGATTAAGATTAGACATTAATTCAATCTCCTTAGATCTGGCGGAAAAACATTGAAGGGATGATTTGGGAACCTCGTGTTGAAATCTTTCCCACAGATTACCCAAGAATTGGAATTCAATGCATTGAATTGAAAAGATAGAGTCACGTTCCAGCAAAAAACGTAGAAACCATTCCAAATTCCCCAAATGTTGTTGTTTTGCTTCCATTCGCATCTTACAGTCGTCATAATAGTATATTAGACATAATTGTAACCTAATTTCAAGGTAAGAAGTTGAAGCTAGTAGCTTCATGTTACTTTCCGTCTGAGATTATCAAGTATCGCTCCACACTTATCGACTCAATTAGGACTTATGATGACATCCCTAATTTACAGGTATTGACGTGGGTTTCATTTTGGAATAAACCACCGACATCAGGCGCGTGGCCAGCATGGGGTTTTGGAGGTTCAAACCCCCCCTCCCAGCCGAAGCCAATATTAATTCCTTCACCCGTAGCACAGCACGTAATAGATATATTTTGAGTATTACCTTGATTTCTTATTTCTTATTTACTTGATTTTGGGCAAACCCCCCCCCCCCCCCCCAGACCCAATCCTAGCTACGCGCCTGACCGACATACATTTTGGTTTCATATGTTCAAAGAATTATTAGTGCGGTTGGCTAAGTATGTGATCCACATTTGAACACTGCTTATTATTTTTCACAGGTCCAATCTCCCGAGCGACACTTTTTTCTGTTGTTTACCAAGATTGCAGCTCGATAAAGTGCTTCTTGATATTTTTCTCTTCTGCGATGGACCCAATCCCCAATCCGAGTCTCTTGCATGGTTGAGTTGAGCTGAGATGAGTATTAGGTGTGATATTCTATATTTTTAGGAAGGCAGGCAATCATTTGCTAATCATTGAACGGCCTTGGTCTTCCTCATTATGGGATTTTTACTGCTTGCTACAGGAACAGGAACTGTTATTTGCTTCACTACCACCAGTCTATCGTGGTCTCATTCTCGTCATCATTCACCACAACAGACGGCTGACGTTTCCATGGATTTTCCGTCAATTGCAATCCTGTCTGTTGACTGTTGAACGGTTCATTGAATTGAGCCGATCCAAACGAATATGTGCAGAATTATTACTAAATATTAACTGGACTGGACACAGTAAACAAATCGTCAGCACTACAGCGCAGCTTGAATGTACGACATTCAAGTAAGGTCTATCTCGTACATATTTACGAAACACTAGAAAAAATCTTTACTTTCTGCTTGGGAGAGGTTAATTTGTAAACAACACAGTACCTACTAAGCTTTCCGAAAAAATACCTCAGTTGGCGTACTTTTGATAGAATGCGCTTTGGTTCGAAATTTCAAAATGGTTCCAAAGCGAAAGGCCAATGGCTTGTAATTTATGCGTCAACAAAATTATAGAAAGCCAGGCTAATATTTAAATGTTCATCCTTATCAAGTTAGCGCGCGCTTAAACTAAAATAATGAAGCACTACGTGTTGTAAGTCTTTGAGCCCGTTTAGGAAAACCTAACCTAATTTGACAGAAAAAAATCTGAAGAAATGGCTTGGGAAATTAGCCTGGCTTTTCTATATTTTTGTTGGTGTACTAATGTTTTCCCAAGGCAAACGTTCTCAAAGTTTGTAAAAATTGAGAGCAATGAAATTTGAGTTAATTCTATTTTGACCTGCTAGGTCTGGGTTCTCCTTTTATCCAAACTGGAACAAAATTAACGGGAATGAATTGACGTAGGACGGGTTACACGTTACGCAGCGTATTTTACGTAGCATGTAGCATGTCGCATGCAAAGCCGGAGCATAGAGCATAATTGTATGAAAATATTACTTATGTTGTGCTGTTGCCAGACCCAGTGTGATGGGAGGTGTGATGCTAAGCTGGAAATGAAATGAACCTTTAAAAAAGCCAACTAATGAGCCATCAAATCTCTCTCGCGTTAGCGTCTGCAAGCTTCATGTAGTTAGGATTTGGAGCATAATTTGAGCTTGCTGCTGTTGGTTTGTTCGACTGAAGTGGGTACATAATGGTGAGATATGGAGGAGACTGACTGGGGAAGAAGATGATGATGTGATGAGCGCTGAGCACTAGGTGAACCTGGGTTTAGGATGGTTTACGGTTACGGTGATTCGTGGATACAGAGGGTGCATACCACTACGACGTATTCCATAATACCATTATGGCGAACTCTTTTTCCAGAACTGCGAAGAAGCTTCCTTCTGAATAGAACGGATCTGGCTGAAATGTGAATGCAGTGTTGCCAGATTTCAATTTTAAATTAAAATAGTCTTGATTCATAACTGCTTGGTACAAAGTATATGGTATATTTAAGTAAACCTTACAATTCTTAATTCCAATAGCAAACAAAACTTGAGAAAGCATAGAGATGGGATCACACAAAATTTCAGTAGAAGCAATATCAACAGGCTTAAATACGCGGCGCATTCAAATCAAGCTGTGCTATTTTTAATTAAATGTTGATGATCTATATTGCACCCATGCAGGGATACACTGTGCAAATTTCAAAATTGGTGCGCATTGTATATTACCATTTGTTTGTTTACATATTTTCCCGGTTGGTCGGTTTGAATTTCCGATTCTGCCTGAGCAAAGCGCAGTTTAGGAGAACACTGAAGCGCAGATTTCAATCTTCTGCATTGTATGTGTCAATATCATGTAAATTAACGAGGGATGTCTCAAATATTTTAAGGTTTGACTAATGCTTTAGCAAAGCGGAGTTTAGGAGAGCGCTGAAGCGCAGATTTCAATATTCTTGATTATAAGTGTCAATTTTGTGCAATTTACGAGGGCTGCCTAAAATATTTTAAAGTTTGACTAATAGGGTTTAGCTTCTTTCACACAAATACCCGAAGCTCAAATTTTTAAGACAGTCCTCATACATGTTAAACGCTTTAGTCTAAATAGGATAATCATAATCGCTTTACTATTTGGTGCAGTGGATTCACTTTAATTCACCAAATTTAAATTAGTTAAAATATTTATCATTAGTTTATATATTCCCGCCGATAGAGATTCATTCACCCACAGTACAAACTGGCAACACCGCTCAATGTTTAAAACGGGTGAACGGGATTTAAACCTTAGCAGGCAGATTTTGTGTGTTTCGTCATAATGAGATGCGTCACAATTGAGTGGCGTGCGTTAAAGCAAACTGGTCTAAGCTTTAGTGACGATCTGTACAAGTATTTTCTAATTACAGTCGTACAATAGACCAGGATGGAGACACATCCTGCTGCTACGCTCGGATCAACCTAAATATTATGAACCCAGCTAGCTTATCAATAATAAACCAGAAGCCGAGTCCTTGAGTCCGTCGTGGTTGAAGTTTGGAGTAGTCGAGACCAAATCAAGCTCAAAGCTCAACCATAATAACCAAACCCAAGGCAACCACTAAACGGAAACATTTTGTGCGGATCCTTGTCAGGAATATTAATTAAATTAGGAACCACAGTAAGTTTAGTGTCTTTAGGGTGGTGGGCGGCGGAGAGGACTCCTCGTCCTTTGTTACTGCACAGTGGGCCTGACGTTTGACGTGGCTTGTTCCTGACAGAAAGCCTTGTGCCAACCTATTTGATCTTGACAGAAGTGTGCTACTTTCTTCAACCCTCCGTCGTCTGTCAACACACTATCGGCTTTTCCAAGACCAGGAATGAAATTCATTTGAATACCATTCTTGTCGACCTTGTCTCTGCTCAACCAGAGTGGCAGCGGATTTGGATTCCTATCGCAACCAATTTAACGGCTTAGTAAGTCAAGACAGGACCGTCTTTTTTTCGGCAAAAAAATGTTTCAAGTAGTAGTGATTTTCATAAATTTAGAATTTAGAGGTTGCACAGAGCTGCTCAACAGGAGTTGGTCTGAAGTTCATCATTTGTAAATTCGCGGAGTGTCATGCGTCATGAATCTATTTTAGAGAAATACAGGGTGGGTTATATAGTTCTTCCCTCTTTTGAAATAATGTGCATCCTGAACCAAAATGTCTAGTGCAACGAACGTGAGCTTTTTTGAAAATTCAAATTTTAAACTCGGGGTCGAATTATAGGTACATTAAAATATGCAAAAAAAACTTATTTTTTGGGAAACTTCGCATTTGAATTTCCAACAGCACATACGTTTGTGGCAACATTAATTCAGGCAACTTGTAAAAGTGTAAGAATTATGGAGATACATCAAATCAAATTGCAATCAGCGAAAACTCGGGAAACTTCAAAACAAAATATTGCCAAGAACAAAAAGCTGTTACAAGTTACAGTGAAAAAAAAATTGGGGAGGAAATATACAGTAAAAGGGCAAAAATACGTTAGTAGTTCCATAATATGCATCAAAAGCAGAAAAAATGCAAATATGCACTGAAATCTTAAAAAATTAAAAACAATGCAGCATAGAATTTCATTATTGGATCCGGGTCGATGCGATTCGTAGAGCTCTTAAATTAAAGAATTCTTCAGCGACCCCTAAACTATTTGTTTTTGCATATTAATTTTAACCCTATTAATCTTGCGCCATGGACGATAAATAACAATAATTTTGGGGGGGGGGGGGGAATAAAACCTGAAATGTACAGCGCATTCTACTATTATTTCTTAACTTCACCTAAATTATTTCTGCTGTTGAGGCAATTCATCCCGGACACGTGGAAAGCAATTTTTTACAATTGTTTTTCAAAAAATAAAAAAATGATTTCACATGGATTTTGAAGATACAATAAAAAATTTGAAAGCTTATATTTCCAATAAAACTTGTCCTCTGCCTCAATCTGAAGAATTCTTCAAATAAGGAGACAATTATTGTACCCACCCTGTAAACCCAGTAGAATTTCCAATAGTCATTAGCTGGCTGTGCGTTGTGAGCAGCCCTGAATATGCATAAGGTGGAGCTATTTATATATAACAGTCGGCAGAATTGTATCCTTGTGTGTGTGTCGTGATTATTTGTTCAATTCTCGTATGGGATTTGGGAATCATCTTGTGAAAATATTATACATAATACATAATTTGGTTTCCTTTTGTCAAGAGTCCATGGCGAGTCCATACGCGGAGCTAAAAATGCAAACCAAGTGCTTAGATTGAACTTTCGCTCCACTCGCTTAGCCGAAGATACCACGTGGCGTTCTTTTAA
>JAQFXZ010000395.1:0-20484 GCA_034694025.1 Ceratophysella scotica | reverse complement strand
CAAGTTCAAGAATGGAAGTTTGTCAACTTTATTCAAGTCCTGATCCACTCCAAATCCAGGGTTCTACGGGTAAGACCTGCTAGATTTGGTTTTATGCCTTTTGCGCAACATGTGAAGCTCATATTCGAACTTTACTGATTTCCAGCGTTGGAAAGATGTTGATGCTCGGGTGACGGATGAATTTCATGAGAGCAAGGATAATGTGAGATACATGTACGCATTGGAAAAATTTTGTCAGCCGCTTTACCAGTGTGACCCACCCAGTATGATTCAGCACATTTCCTCAATGATGTACACAATTCGAACGATTCACACAACGTCCAGATACTACAACACATGTGAGAAGGTCACTGCTCTCCTCGTCAAGGTTAGTTCACAATGTCAGTTTTGTTTGTTCCTCAAGGGGTGCTCAGATTTGTTCATGATTTTCAAATGACCTTCAGATTAGCAACCAAATGGTTTCGGCGTGTCGGCGATATCTCACCAATGATGGCATGGATACGGTTTGGAATCAGGAGAAACGTATCATGGTCGAAAAACTCAAGGTACTTTTGAGATTAAAGCTTTCTAACTCAAAAAATGCTGCGTGATGCGTGACACGTCCATTTTTCTTTCTTCTAGAAATGTCTGGAGCTGTATGCAACCTATAGAGGTTGCTACGAATCTACCAAAGTGGAACTGGAAGAAAATGCAGAAGGAAAGCGATTCAATTTCTCAGTGAATCATATTTTTGGGAGATTTGATCAGTTTTGCGAGCGACTCAAGAAGGTAAACAATTTGTCGAATTATTTCGGGGAGCCGTTAACTGTGCATTAGCTGAACGAATCCCTTACCAATTACAGATTATCCAACTTGTGGAAATCTTCGACATGTACAAATTCGTGCACGAGTCTCATATCGACGGGATTGAAGTCATTTCACAGAGATTGAACAATCTCTCCAAGAATCTCATCAAGAAAACGTATGATCCCTTGGAATTGCGGAAACCCGATTTTGACATTGACTTCATCAGTATTCGTGCTTCACTGGACGAAATTCAGAAGAGCCTGGAAGTATTTATGGACAAAGCAATTGAGAACTGCCCAACAGCTATTCACGGCTTGGAACTTTTGGAAAGATTCAAGAACCTCCGGAATCGTTGTTTTGACATTGAAGGAAAGGAACACTACTTGTTCCAGTTTTATCACAACGAAATCAATCTCATCAAGAGCATTTACGAAACGGAAAAGAATGAAACACCAATTCCAAGAGGGTTTCCGCCGTTTGCTGGGAAAATTGCTTGGAGTCGACATCTTTACAAGTAAAGTCGAAATTTTGAAATTTTTTTACACTTGTTTTCTGTAATTTACACGTTTCACACTTTTTAGGAGACTCGAGAGACCAATGAATTGGTTCAGAGACAAAACCAAGGTCATGGAACGAGATGACGCCAAAGCTACGATCAAATTATACAACGGATTGGCCAAGAAACTCATCTTCTACGAAATCCTGTTCCACGATGCTTGGGTCAAACAAGCCAGTTCCATTTACGATGCACTGGAAGCTCCCATTCTCACACTTCGTGGGAACATACGACAAGAGCTCGTCCTCAACTTTGATCCCTTTTTCAGACAGATCATTGAGGAAACTGAAATTATTCGGAAAATGGAACTTGAGGTAAAATATGTTGAAAAAGTGTCCGTTTTCCATTGTTTCTACCAACTTACTGAAACTGAATATTACTTTACAGGTTCCTGACGTTGCCCAAATTGTCTACTTCAAACAAGACAAGCTGTTTGCCACCTACGAGGCAATAAAGGGATTACTGGACCGTTTCCTTTTAGTAAAATCCAAAATTCCAAATGACTTGATGGTTCTCATTCGTCCGCTTGTCAAGAAAGTGGAGAAATCCTTCATGCCAGGCATTTCCAGCATAAATTGGACCTCATTCAAATGCGAGGAGTACTTCCAATTTATATCCGCTCATTTGGACGAATTGGAAATTATGGTGGAGAAGGTGGACGATATTGTCACGATTCGAATCAACCAGGTAAGCTGCAAGCTAGACATTGGTGACTTGCGAACTTGGTCCATCTCTGATTGCACGTTGATTCCTTCCAGTGTCTTTTCGACATCGCTCACACCATGATGATCGACTTTCCTGAGGATCGACCAATGCCTATTCAAGAGTACATGGACAAGATTCGACATTATGGAGCAATCGTTTCAAAGGATCTCGAGTACAAGTCAAGAGCCTGCGAATCTGCCGTCATTGAGCTCATCAACACTCTGCTGGCAACCTGTGACCTCAATGTTCCTGACGAGCTGCTCTTCAGCTGGATGAATCCTTCAGTTCTTACCAAAGAGGGTGAGTTGAGTACATGGAAACTCAGTGGCCCATTCAAATGCATGCTAAATTATGTCTAACGTGTTTACTTTTATTGCAGCAGCTGCAGCAGGGGACAAAGACCCAGATAGCCGCGCAAAACGACAGACTGACCTTGGAATGCAAGGACTCATCGACGGACTGAGTCCATCCGTCAAAGATGAGCTGCTACACTTGCAGGAGGAATGCAGACATGTTTTCGGTTTCTACAGTCAGAAATGCATTGAGGCACTTCAAAAGACAACTCGACTCTCATTGGACATTCTACGAAAACGTACAGAAGAACCACAGATTTCTAAACGAAATCCTGGAAAGATTGAGAACAGAGTTCCATTGTTCGTGTCCAACTTGGTTGTTTCAATCCCAACCATTGCATTGAAACCAAGTTTAGAGGAGACACAAATGGTTCTGTCTAGAAGCGTTCAATTGGTTGTGGAATCTTTGAAGAGGGTTGTGATTTGGGGACAGAACCGACGTTCTTCATTTGACTCTACGGTGGAAGAATCGTATTTCAAAGATGTGCTCAAGGATGTTCCATCTGCCGAGTTTCAGCCATATCAGCGGCTTCAGGCTCAAGAAGCGCTGGGTAAGCTTTAAGCTTGTGCTTTCAATTCGTAATTAGAATTTTCAGCCATTCTAGCAAGTTTTTGCATCGTTACAGTGCGAGCATCAATTCAGCTGGAAAACTTGAACGCGAAGCTCAAGAACTGTTTCAAACCAGTTATGGAGTACAAAGATATCAGCAAAATGGTGGGTTTTCAAGTTTGCGTGAATGTGTCATTATGAAAACTTACTTTCAACATGTCGAATTCTCCTTGCCTTAGGTTCTAATGATGCAAACAGTCGTGATGCAAGCAAAACCCAAAATAATCGCCTTAATCCAGAAGTACATGGCCTACGCCTACTTATGGAGAGATGAACGTGAGATTGAAATCAAGGACTTCATTGACACACAGCCCGTCATCACCGAAACTGAAGCTGTCATGAGAAAATACAATGCTCTCGACGACGAACTTGCGGAAATTCCTGAAACTCAGCGCGTGGGCCCGTTGGACGTTCTGACCACGGAGATGAAGCTTGGACTCACAGTTGAAGTCAAGCAGTGGAAGTATTTGCTTTGCAAGTTTCTAAGTGAAGACTACAAGGTCAAATCCTTGACCATTGCCAAATTCATTGAAGAGTGTAACAAGGATTTGCTCACTCCAATTCGAGACATGAACGACATTCGTTTTGTGATGACTGTTCTGGAGAAGATTCGTCAACATTTTGTTGACTATGACAGTTTACTCACTCCGATTGAAGAGGCTTACGCATTTCTTGCAGCACATGACTACAAAGTTACAGAGGATGAAGCTAATCGAGCGGACACGCTTCGATACAATTTCAACAAGCTTCAAGCTAAGGTACGGTTCCGAATTCATTGCGTTTTGTATTAGAATTTTCCCATAAAATAACTGGCGGTTTTGACATTGACAGGCATTAGAAATCCAAGACAAGATCTGCAGCGTCCAAGATGCTAACAAAAAGAAGCTTACAGAGTCAGTTACCAAATTCCAAGCTGACTTGAAGAAATACGTTGACAAGTACAACGCCTCGGGTCCAATGATTGAAGGACTAGCTCCACAAGACGCCTCAGATCGTCTCGTGACCTTTCAAGATGAATTCGACGAGCTGTACGAACGTTACAACATGTGTAATGCTGGAGAGAAGCTATTTGGATTTATTCCAAGAGAGTATCCAGACCTTGTGAAACTTCAAAAAGAACTTGCCCTTCTCCAGAAACTGTACGGACTGTACAATGATGTCATGCGATCCGTGAATGGCTACTTTGATATTCGATGGTCAGATTTGGATATCATGAAAATCAACACAGAATTACAAGAATTCCAAAGTCGATGTCGTCGTCTTCCGAAAGGTCTCAAGGATTGGCCAGCTTATCTTCAACTGAAGAAGAAGATTGACGACTTCAATGAAACTTGTCCCCTTCTCGAACTCATGATTAACAAGTCGATGAAGGATCGACATTGGGAAAGAATTGGTGAAGTGACTGGTCACAAGTTTGAACTGGACAGCGACAACTTTAGCTTGAAGCATGTCATGGAAGCTCCACTTCTCAAGTACAAAGATGAAGTTGAAGATATTTGTATCGGAGCAGTCAAAGAGAAGGACATTGAAGCCAAGATGAAGCAGATTGTTCTGGACTGGAGTATCGTGTCTCTTTCGTTCACTCACTTCAAAAATCGTGGTGAAATGCTGTTGAAGGGTCTGGAAACTGCAGAAATTATGACGCAGCTTGAAGACTCGCTTATGATTCTGAACTACCTGCTCAACAATCGGTACAGCGCACTGTACAAACGGGAAATCGGAGCTCATCTTACAGATTTTAGTAATACAGCCCAAATCTTGGACAACTGGCTCGCTGTACAAAATCTGTGGATTTACCTTGAAGCTGTCTTTGTCGGTGGAGATATTGCAAGGTAGGTTAGGTCATGCCACTTTAGTATCAAGCCCACCTGGTTTTTTATGCACATTTTTTTTGTTTTTTTTTTAGACAAATGCCTCTAGAGGCGAAGCGATTTCAGAATATTGACCGAACATGGGTGAAGATCATGAACAGAGCGAGAGAGAATCCACTCGTAATTCCATGCTGTGTCGGGGATGAAACCATGTCACAACTTCTGCCACATTTGCTGGAGCAACTGGAATTGTGTCAGAAATCGCTGAGTGGCTACTTGGAATCCAAACGAAAAGTGTTCCCAAGATTCTTCTTTGTCTCGGACCCTGTCTTGCTTGAAATTCTTGGTCAAGCATCTGACTCACATACCATCCAACCTCACTTGCTCTCCGTCTTTGAGAACGTGAATGACATTGATTTCCATGCAAAAGAATACAATCGCATGCTGGGATGCATTTCTCGAGAAGGGGAGAAAATCATTTTGGAGGAATCTGTTGTTGCGGAAGGAAACGTGGAAGCCTGGTAAGAGAGTGCATACAAATCTAAAACGCGGTATTTGCTTCTAGTCGATTTGGCGCTGCTATCGTTTGCTTATTTTCAATTTACACTTCACAGGCTTGGAGAATTTCTCAAAGAACAAAGAAAATCGCTCCATGGGATTATTCGAGACTCTGCCTACAGCTTGAATGCTACCGACTTCGAACTACTCGACTTTCTGGGTACCTACATTGCTCAGGTCGGCCTGTTGGGCCTCCAACTCTTGTGGACACGTGATGCGGAAAATGCATTAACTACTGCCCGTAGAGACCGAAAGATTATGAGAAGTACGAATGAGAAGTTCCTGCAAATCCTGAATCTGCTGATTGACCAAACAACACGGAATCTCTCTGTTCACGAGCGAACAAAGTTTGAGACTCTGATTACAATTCATGTTCATCAAAGAGATATCTTCGATGACATTGTCAAATCAAACGTCAAATCTCCCAAAGATTTCGAATGGCTGAAGCAAGCTAGATTCTACTTCAGCTTCGAGCAGGATGTCTGTCTTGTAAGTTTTATTATAAACTATATATGCATTTATTTTGTTTTGTTCTATAGTACATTTCGATAATTAGCTCGTTAATGTTCCTAGGTTCGAATTACTAACGTCTTCTTCACGTATCAAAATGAATTTCTGGGCTGTACGGACAGATTAGTCATCACCCCCCTCACAGATAGGTAAATTGCACACGAATTTATTTTTTACAAAACGTAAATGCACAAGCTGGACTTCAAAACCAACACAACATTTTAAAAATACGATACGATTGATGAATTTCTTTTTTCTTAGATGCTACATAACCATCGCACAAGCAGCATGTAAGTTTGTACTGCTACCGAATCCTCCATATTTCATAACCGGTAATTTCTAAGCTCTGGTATCAATATTGTAGGGTGTTCGTTGGGTGCGAATCCATCCGGACCGGCCGGTACAGGAAAGACAGAAACTTCCAAAGATATGGCCAAAGCTTTGGGCAAGTATTGCGTCGTGTTCAATTGCTCAGATCAAATGGATTTCCGTGGGTTGGGCAGAATTTTTAAGGGACTAGCTCAATCAGGTGAGAATAGCCAATCTGCTAGTTTTGAAAACGTAACTGATTCTAGAATTTTGAATTTGACTTGATCTCATGCCATATTTCAATTTAATTTGTACAGGTTCATGGGGTTGCTTCGATGAGGTAAGCCGCCGCACGTTCTAGAAACACATTGTTAATGCTTGCAAATATTAAGTTCAAATAATGTGCAAACTAACCATCCTTATTTGAACAGTTCAACAGAATTGACTTGCCGGTTCTGTCAGTCGCAGCTCAACAGATTCACATAATTTTGCAAGCTCGAAAAGAAGGAAAAGAATCCTTCATTTTCAGTGACGGGGACACAGTAGAGCTATGCCGCGAGTTTGCTGTGATTATCACTATGAATCCTGGGTACGTTGAACACGTGATAAAAAGATGGTTTGTTCGAAGAATTCTACAATTGCAACATCTTATTTTTCGAAAAATAGATACGCTGGTCGAGTGGAGCTGCCAGAAAACTTGAAAGTAAGAATCGATTTTTATATTTCTTCAATGCGGCGTACTTCTTTAAAAGTACTGATTTTTTTGTCAATTGTTTTTAGGTACAATTCCGAAGTATTGCCATGATCGTTCCAGACAAGCAAATCATCATTCGAGTCAAGCTTGCCTCTTGTGGTTTTCTGGACAATATCATCCTTGCTCGGAAATTCTTCACTCTATATCGACTTTGCGAAGAACAATTGAGCAAACAAGTTCACTACGATTTTGGACTCCGGAATATCCTCTCCGTGCTTCGAACTCTGGGATTTCAGAAGCGATCTCGACCAAAGGATGCTGAAGAAACGGTTGTGATGTCCGTTCTTCGGGATATGAATTTGTCAAAACTGGTGGATGAAGATGAAGGTCTCTTCATCTCCTTGATTAAAGACTTATTTCCTGGAGTTACACTTGAGAGTGTGGTTCACACCGAATTGCTCATGGCAATTGCGGAAGAAGTGGAGAAGGCTAAGCTCATCAACTATCCAGCATGGAACCTCAAGGTTATTCAGTTCTACGAAACATCTCTTGTCAGACACGGGCTCATGGCTCTTGGACCAACTGGCGCTGGGAAAACACAAATGATGCAAATCCTGATGAGAGCAATCACCCAATTGGGAACTCCTCATAAGGAAGTACGAATGAATCCCAAGGCAATTACGGCTTCGCAAATGTTTGGTAGGCTTGATGTAGCGACCAATGACTGGACTGACGGTATTTTCTCAACCATTTGGAGAAAAGCCTTGAAAATTAAGAAAACTGAAGTTCTGTGGATCGTTTTGGATGGACCAGTCGATGCTGTTTGGATTGGTAACTATTTTAACTGAATCTCAATAATTTTTAGAAAATAGAGCCTAGAATTTATTTAATATTCGTTTTGACTCAGAAAACTTGAATTCTGTGCTGGATGATAACAAAACGCTAACTCTGGCCAACGGAGACCGAATTGTGATGGGAAACAACTGCAAGCTGGTATTTGAGCCAGATAATGTCGACAATGCCTCGCCCGCGACCATTTCACGTGTGGGAATGGTATTCATGAGTGCCAGTGGTAAGTCTCCATCAACTGCCTAAATATCCATTTCCTGTTATCCAGAAAAACAGAATTCCAGGCTGAAACATTGTACATGTGTTCCAGTTCTACCCTGGCAGCCAATCCTGCAAAGTTGGCTTCTAAAAAGACCCAAAAACGAAGTTGACGTGCTGGAGCCTCTGTTCAACAAAATCTACAACGACCTGATGAACTTCCTACGAATTAACGCCAATCCCAAAATGGCGGTGATGGAAGCCATCGTGATTCGACAAACTACAGACCTTCTGATGGGTCTCATTCCATCTCGTGAAGCCACTGCTGCAGCCAATATGACTGCAACTGGAAAACAAGAAATGAAACAAGTGACTAATCTTCATCTCGAGCATTTGTTCTTGTTTTCCTTGATGTGGAGTGCTGGAGCGCTTCTTGAATTGAAGGATCGGATCAAAATGGCAGAATTTGTTGTCAAACACGAGTCGGATCTTGGTGCGAATGATTTCAAAGAATTTCACATAATAATAATACTCAACTTTCACGTCACGTTTAAAATATTTTCGTGTATTAGATTGGCCCAGGGTGGACGTTGATGAGACTATATTCGAGTACATGGTTGGGAGCAACGGTCAATGGTAAAATACTTGTTTTTCTAAGACTTTGCTTTGGGAAATGGTTTCAAAAAAATGCTCATTGTAAATGTAGGGAACACTGGAATAAGCATCTCGAAGAATACATCTACCCACAAGACTCTGTTCCCGAATACGCGTCAATCCTGGTTCCGAACGTGGACAATGTTCGAACCAACTACCTTATCAATATTATTGCAAAGCAAGAGAAGGGAGTTCTGCTGATTGGTGAACAAGGAACGGCCAAAACAGTCATGGTTCAAAAGTACCTCAACAGCTATAACCCAGACAAGCAAATCAGCAAAACAATCAACTTTTCATCCGAGACAACGCCCAATTTATACCAACGAACAATTGAAAGCTTCGTAGATAAACGGATGGGAACGACCTATGGCCCTCCACGAGGAAGGTATTTGCATAACTCTAATTGTCTCAACTTCGAAATTCAAAATATGCTAATTCTTCGTTTTACTCTACAGGAAAATGACCATATTCATTGATGACATCAACATGCCAGAAATTAATAGCTGGGGTGATCAAATCACTAATGAAATTGTACGTCAACTCATGGAAATGAAAGGAATCTACTCTCTAGACAAACCTGGAGAATTCAATTTCATCCTCGACATTCAGTTCATGGCTGCCATGATTCATCCAGGTAAGTGCATTGACTGCCTTGTTCTGAAAGCTTGTCAGACCAATCAACATCCTTTGTTTCTTTATAGGGGGTGGGCGTAATGACGTTCCGAACAGGTAAACAGTAGTTCAATAGTGAAATTGTGAAGCATATTCGGCTCTGAAATCCGGAATAATGGTTCCGCTTGCTTTTCCGATAGATTGAAGAGACATTTCTGCATTTTCAACTGCACACTTCCATCAAACACTTCCATGGATAAGATATTCCAAGTAATTGGATGTGGATACTTCTCAGTCGCCCGCTTTCCAGAAGAAATTGTTAATTTGGCCCCAAGTCTGGTTCCATTGACAAGAGTTCTTTGGCAAGGAACCAAAGTCAAAATGCTTCCAACACCCGCAAAGGTACTAGATTACTCTTAATAGAAAATACCGATAATTTGTTTTAAACAAAATCTAAAACCCTTTCAGTTCCACTACATTTTCAATCTGCGTGATCTTTCACGAATTTGGGAAGGAATGCTGAAAGTCGTTCGGAAGGACTGCAGTACGACCAAAATGTTTATGTCTTTGTGGCACCATGAATGCACTCGGGTGATTGCTGATCGGTAAGAAACGGTCTGATCGAGTAATACGGATCGAGTATAACGACTGTAAATCGGCTATAACTAAGCAATGTATGTGAAACGCAGGTTTGTGAACCAAGGGGACGTTGATTGGTTCGACAAGCATCTTCACAATACAGTCAGCGAAGAGCTCGGTGATGAATACGAGCAAATATTGATGAACGAACCGTTGTGGGTCAGCTTCATGAAGGACCCCGAAGACTTGGTCGAGCAAGGAAGAATGAATGATGAAGATGATATCCCAGATTTTCCAAATGTTTATGAAATCATCCCAAGGTAACAAAAATTCTCAACATTTCAAAAAGCTGTACGAGGGTCATTCGATTAATTCCTGCCACTGTATGTTAAGCTTTAGCACAGACAAAATTCAATCAATTGAGCTGAAACTTAAACAGTAAAAACTAAGCTACATTTCAGCAAGAATTTGGGCTAAAGTATCGACATAGACAGTTTTTATTACATTTCTAGTAAAAAGAAAAATAATTTACTCTTCTGCTTTGACATTTTGTTCTCTCATTTTTCGTTTGTATCAGGGTAGTCGCTGATGCGGATCCGTCAAGGCTATACAATTCGTAGCAATTTCTGTGGTACAGGTTTTTAAAGACAATGTCAGCAATTAAGACCGATTTTGAGTGATTCGTAAAAAAAATCGTCTACACTACTTTGTAAAATCGTATTTTTACCAAAAACATGCTAGTCCATATCTGCTCAATTAAGGAAGAATTTATGAAATATGAAGAGATAAAGAATATGAAATATTGAATAATTTCATGAAAAAGTAAAAAGTGACTAAAATTGTAATAGCTGTGTATGTGCATATTTTTGCCCAATTTTTTGCTGAAATGAAAATTATTACTTTAAATATTGTAAAAGTTTCAGCCCAATTCATTCATTTTTGTAAGCTTTACTGCTTTTCAAAACGCGGCACGAATTACTGGAATGACTCTCGTTCTGTACACTAGTGATGAGCTCCTAGCTTGAATATTTTATTCATATTACACAGTATGGAAGCAGTCAAGGAACGGCTTCAAGTCTTCCAGGAACAATACAATGAAGTCGTCCGAGGTGCAAAAATGGATATGGTTCGTCACGAATAAAAATCTTTTCAAATTCTTAAAGTAAACAAAATTGAACAAGTATTTTTCTGCAATTTTAGGTATTCTTTCGAGACGCAATTCTGCATATTCTTCGAATTAGCCGGATAATCCGAACCGACAGAGGATGTGCGGTACGTAAGCTCAATGCTAATATTGCAGTTTGCATTAGCTTTTGTATTGACACGTGCAACTTGAACTGAATTCTATTTACAGATGCTTGTTGGTGTTGGTGGAAGTGGAAAGCAATCACTAACCAAACTGGCCACATTCCTTTCTGGCTACGACACTTTCCAAATCACACTAACTCGAGCCTACACAACGAGCAACTTGATGGAAGATTTGAAGCACTTGTACAAGGTTGCTGGACAAAAGGGTCGCGGAGTCTCCTTCATTTTTACCGACAATGACATCAAGGAAGAAGGATTCTTGGAATATTTCAATAACATTCTGAGTTCTGGCGAAGTAGCAAATCTTCTGCCGAGAGAAGAAATTGACGAGATTTGTAACGATATTATCATGCCAATGAAGAAGGAATACCCCAAGAGGGAAGCCACTATGGACAACTTGTACGAGTACTTCATCAGCCGTGTGCGGAAAAACTTGCACGTCGTTCTTTGTTTCTCACCCGTAAGTCGCTTGACAAATCGTAGCAGGCAAAGACCGCGACTCCAAAAATAGCAAACCAAAAACCGCGACACAAAAACAGCGACTCCAAAAACCGCGACACACCAAAAACAGCGACACTGATTACTGATTTCATTACTTTAGGTTAGGTTAGGTTATAACGTGTCCCTGTTTTTAGTGTCGCGGTTTTTGGAGTCGCGGTTTTTGTGGCGCGGTTTTTGGCTGGAAGCTTAACAAATAGTGTCTGTCTAATGTAAATCCTTGGTTTAAGTTTAAAGTATATGACATTTTTGAACAGGTTGGTCCTAAATTCCGAACACGTGCTCTGAAATTCCCGGGCCTTGTTTCTGGATGCACAATTGATTGGTTCTCCAAATGGCCCAAGGATGCTCTAATCGCTGTTTCCAAGCATTTCCTGGGTCCATTCCCTATCGTCTGTCCCGGTGACACGAAGCTGCAACTGATTGACTTGATGGGAACAATCCACGATCAAGTTGCTGCCACCTGCGTAGAATACTTTGAACGCTTTCGACGACAGACTTTCGTCACTCCAAAGTCCTTCCTCTCCTTCTTGGGAGGCTACAAGAGTATTTACCGAGAAAGAAGGAAATATTTTGAAGTACTTTCAAAACGAATGGATCAAGGATTGCTCAAACTACAAGATGCTGGTGCTCAAGTTGCAGTTTTGAGCAAAGAACTTGTCATCATGGAGAAGAACCTTGCAGTAGCTTCAGCCGAAGCAGAAGCCGTTCTTGCTGATGTGACAGTTGTTGCTGAAGCAGCACAGAAAGTCAAGGATGACGTCAAGGTTGTCAAGGATGCTGCTGAAGAACTGGTCAAGGTGATTTCGAGTGAAAAGGGCAAAGCGGAGGCTCAGCTTGAAGCTGCACGACCTGCACTTCTAGAAGCTGAGAATTCCTTGAAAACAATTCGACCTGAGGATATTTCAACTGTTCGAAAGTTGGGCAAACCTCCGCATTTGATTATGCGAATTATGGACTGCGTACTATTGCTCTTCTACAAGAAGCTGGACATTTACAGCGTAGATGTTGACACTGAGTCGAAATCCAAAAGAGGACCTTGTCCGAAACCATCTTGGGGGGAAGCCATGAAACTGTTGAACAATATCTACTTTTTGCAACTGCTCGTCCAGTATCCTCTGGATACAATCAACGGAGAGCTGCTGGAACTCATGGTAAAATATTAGTACAAGGGTTGTTTCATTATTTCTGAGCCGTTTCGCAAAACCTGTAAAAAAGTAAAAAATGGCTGAAGAAACTTTCAGCGCATTTAAAGTGAATACCTAAGCTACATTGCAGCAAAAAATCGGGTAAAAATATCGACATTGACAGTTTTTTCTACAATTTTTGTCGAAAATTGTTTTTAAACCATTTTTTTAAATGCTTTTTCTCTATAGCCTTTTTTATTATTTTTATTTTACATTACAGTACTTAATCGTAAATAAATGCAATTCCTAGAACGTAATTTACATGAGTTGAAATCAGCTATTTCTGTTTTAAATGTTTGTTTTCTTTGAATATGACAGAAAAAATTGCTTCTGGGTTTACAAAATAAATTTAATTTTCCGTACTAGTTGGTAAAAAATCTCTTGAAACGTTTACCAGAAAGAAACGTGATATAGCTCAAATCTGCTCCAGTTTGGAAAAAATTGGTAAAAAATATGCGGAGGAAAGGTTTTTGTTGCATTTAAAAAAAACGCAATGTTTAGATCAAAAGTGCAATAGAAATGCATTCACTTTTGTCTGCTTTACAGCTTTTCCAAAATGGCTCAAAATTAGTGAAACAACCCTCGTATACGTAATTTACACTTTAAAAAATTCTGTTTTAAAATTCTAATAAAAACTTACATTATTGCATGGATTTTCAGGAACCGATCACGCGTATGGAGGACTACAACTTAGAAAAGTATGACCAACAGCAAAAGCGTATTAATTGCTAAGAAATTTTAGAATTTTGAAGCTAATCCATGTCTGTATTCATTAGAGCCAAAGTTGTTTGCGGAAACGTTGCCGGTCTTTTGGGCTGGACGAAGGCACTGACAGTCTACTACGGAATCAACAAATCCGTTCTGCCTCTCAAGATGAACTTGGCTGTTTCGGAAGGAAAACTATTGAAAGCTACAAGAAAGCTGGACGATGCTCAGATCAAGCTATCTGGAAAGGAAAAGGAGTTGGGTGCTGCGAGAAGCATCTACGATGCTCAAATGAAGAAGCGACAAGTTGTAGTGGATGAAGCGAACAGGTGTAAACGGAAGATGACACTCGCTTCGGATCTAATCAACGGCTTGGCAGGCGAGAAGGAGAGATGGACAGAACAGTCAGAAACATTCAAGTCTCAAATTATTCGTCTGACTGGAGATGTGGTTCTTTGTACTGGATTCCTATCCTACACCGGCCCGTTCAATCAGGAATACAGAAATATTCTTACTACGAGCTGGAAAGCGGAACTGAAGAAGCGAAGAATTCCAAGTTCGGCTGAACTCAACCTCATCAGCATGTTGATTGAACCCCACGTGGTAAGTCACACTCAAAAGCTCGTAACGTGTACTAGGATCATTTCATTAATTCGTGCGCTTTTTGAAAAGCTGTAAAATTGACAAACGTGAATGAATTTGGCTTAAACTTTCACCACATTTAGAGAAATAACTAATTTACATCGCAGCAAGAAACAGGGTAAGATTATCTGCATGGACAGTTTTTATTGCGATTAGTTTTTATTGCGATTTTATGCGGAAAGAACTTATGTCATTTATTCAGACCAAATGTTCTCACTTTTCTCTTTTAGCGACAAATAGGCAAAGATTTTGCGTATAATAAATGAAAAACGCCATGTTCCACTAAAATTGTAATAAAAAATGTCAATATAAACATTTTTTCCGAATCTTTTGCTGCTAAGAAGCTTATATACCTCCTTCTTAAAATGTGGTGAAAGTTTCAGCCCAATTCATTCATGATTGTCTGTGTCGGTTTTACAGCTTTTCCAAAATGGCGAAAAAATTATGAAACAACCCTCGTATCTGTATTGCTTAATTATTTGGAGACAAACTGTTTTAATTCCAGATTGGCGAGTGGAACTTGCACGGTCTGCCCAATGATGAGCTTTCTGTTCAAAACGGGATTATTGTGACCAAGGGTCCCCGATTCCCATTGATGATTGACCCTCAAATCCAGGGCAAATCATGGCTCAAGAGTTTGGAAAAGCATAACGACCTCAAGGTATTGAACACATTTAAATCTGCACTGAGCCGGGGTTGGTTACACGTACAAATGCTAATTTTCCCAATTTCTCCAGGTTACTTCTCAGAACCACAAATACTTCCGAAACTTTTTGGAAGAATGTCTGTCCCAAGGAAAACCGTTGCTAATTGAAGACATTGCTGAAGAACTGGATCCACTGCTGGACAACGTGCTGGAGAAGAATTTCATCAAAGCAGGTTCCCTGCTCAAAGTGAAGCTGGGAGACGCTGAGGTCGAAGTTGCACCCGGATTTCGTCTCTTCATCACAACTAAGCTTCCGAATCCTTCCTACACTCCCGAAATCTCCGCCCGAACCCTCATCATTGACTTCACTGTGACGATGCGTGGGTTGGAAGACCAACTTCTGGGCAGAGTCATCAAAACAGAGAAGGAAGAACTAGAAGCGGACCGAGTGGCGCTTATTGAGGCCGTGACGGGGAACAGGAAGAAGATGCAAGAGCTGGAAGACAATCTTCTGTTCAAGTTGAGCAGTATTCAAGGGTCACTCCTGGACGACGAGAGTGTGGTTGAAGTGCTGAACACAACCAAAGCGACAGCCATTGACGTCAAGGAGAAGCTGTTCGTTGCTGCCGAGACAGAAAAGAAAATCAACACAGCTCGTGAGGAGTTCCGACCAATAGCGACCAGAGGATCCATTATCTACTTCTTGATTTGTGAAATGACCATGGTCAACTGCATGTACCAGACTTCGTTGAATCAGTTCCTCGAACTTTTCGATGGTAAGAATCTAGTATTTCCCTGCTGTCTTCACATTTCACTGAAACCTGAATTTTGTTGATAGAATCCATGCACAAAGCAGAGAAGACGGTCCATGTTCAAAAGAGAATCGGATTCATTATTGAGTATCTTACGTTCTACGTGTTCAAATACACTTGTCGAGGACTGTACGAAGAGCATAAATTCATGTTTACACTCCTCATGGCTCTCAAAATCGACTTGAACCGTGGATCAGTCAAACATTCCGAGTTTCAAACGCTGATTAAGGGAGGTGCTGCACTGGATTTGAACGCTGTGATTCCCAAACCACACAATTGGATGACGGACACGACCTGGCTCAACCTTGTTGAACTTTCCAACTTGCCACGATTCCAAAATATTTGCACACAAGTTACAAAGAACGAGCGCTTCTGGAAGATGTGGTAAGCTGACATTGGCCTTTTATGTCTTTGAAATGTTACGAGAGAGCAGTACGAGGGTAGTTTAATTAGTTTTGATTAGTGTTTTATAAAGCTGGAAAACAGAAAAAATTGAATGAATTGTGCTAAAACTTTCAACCGCATTTAAAGTAACACCAAAGTTACATTGCTGCTAGAAAAATATCCGTATGTACAGTTTTTATTGCGATTTTAGTCTAACAATGGCGTTTTTCCATTCAAAAATTAAACAAAAATGCCTCTGCATATTGTTTGTCGATTTTGAGCAGATATGCACTGGCATGTTTCTGGTAAAGATTTCAACAGATTTTAGCAAGTTTGATGGATGAAGTAATTTATTTTGTAAATGACCCCAGAAACGATAAGTTCTGTTAATTTAAAAACTGTAAAAGTTAGTTGGACTTAAACTTGTGAAAATTTAACCATATTCTGGTAATAGCATTGTCTTGACGGAAGCCCATCAACAATTACTGTAGTGCAAAAGCAAAATGGTAAAAAAAATTGAGAGAGAAAGTAGAAAAATTTGGTCTGCAAAATTACAAAGAATTTATTCGACTTAAATTGTAGTAAAAACTGTCGAAACATATAGTTTTGCCCAATTTTTTTTTTGCTGCAGTAATGCAACTTAGGTGTTCCTTTACCTGCTGAAGGTGAAAATTTCAGTATTTCATTGAATTTCGTCTGATTTGCAGCTTTTTAAGTAGGTAACTGTCGAAATTAATTAAACAACCCTCATATAAGCAAGCGCATCTGTATATTGTGCTAATTTTAATGATAAAATTCAGGTTTGACAAAGATGCCCCGGAAGAAGAGCATATTCCAGATGGCTACACAACCCAGTTGGATGCTTTCAACCGACTCCTTCTCATTCGAGCCTGGTGTCCGGATCGTGTTATCGCTCAAGCTAGAAAGTACGTTGCGGATTCACTCGGGAAACGCTTCGCTTCTCCAGTTATTCTGAACATGGAAGCACTTTACCACGAATCCAAGCCCAAGGCTCCATGTTGCTGCTTCCTGAGCATGGGCTCAGATCCAACACCTCAAATCGAAGCGTTGGCTAAGAGAATGCGAACTCCGTGTAAAGCAATTTCCATGGGACAAGGACAAGAAGTTCATGCTCGAGCCCTCATTTCTCAATCCATGACGGATGGTGGGATCGTTCTTCTTCAAAATTGTCATTTGGGCTTAGAATTCATGTCCGAACTTCTGGACATCATTCTGGAGGCAGAGAGTCCTCATCACGGGTTCCGTCTCTTCATGACAACCGAAGTTCACTGCAAATTCCCCATTTCTCTTCTCCAGATTTGCATCAAGTTTACGAATGATCCTCCTCAAGGGGTTCGAGCCGGTCTGAAGCGAACCTACACTTCACTTCCTCCGGATACGCTTGAGTACACTAACGCATCTCAGTGGAAGCCTATGCTGTATGCAATCTCATTCTTCCACTCAGTCGTTCAGGAGCGAAGGAAGTTTGGAGCTCTGGGTAAATACCGGATGAACTTCTCTTATCACAGAATATTTAATTGTTGTTCTAATTGTGGAATACTGTTGTCAACAGGTTGGAACATTCCATACGAGTTCAACTGGGCAGATTGGGCGGCCTGTGTTCAATTCTTTCAACAGCACTTGGATGAAATTGATGCCAAGAAAGGAGTTAGCTGGATTACCATCCGGTACATGGTGGGAGAGGTTCACTACGGAGGTCGTGTCACAGGTCAGATCACAAAATTGCATGAAAATCCGAGCTTTACTGTATAATTCTAAAACAAATTCGATTCTAAATCCTGTAGATGATTATGACAAGCGACTACTGCTCACATTTTGTAAGATTTGGTTGTCTGATGCCATTTTACAAGAAGGATTCCAGTTTAGCGATGGATATAGCATTCCTAAACTCAAGAATTTGGATGACTATGTGCGGTATATCGAGGACAATCTCCCAGTTAACGAGGATCCTGGAGTTTACGGCCTACATCGCAATGCTGGAATTACGTACGAACAGGATGCAACTTCTAAACTAATTTTCTGATGCGTCAAATGCGGAGCACATTAATATTCATCTTTTTCTAAACAGCTATCAGAGCAACACTGCTAAGAACATGCTGGACACGATTCTGAGCATTCAACCCAAAGATTCTTCCACTGGAGGCGGAGAAACCCGTGAATCCATCGTATATCGCCAGGCTTCCGAATTTTTGGACAAATTACCACCCGCTTATGTTCCGTATCGTATTAAAGAAAGGTACAGTGGTTATTGCATACGTACACGCACTACTAAAAAAATATGCTCGTTTTCATAAGCAATGTAATTTCAGGATCACCGAAATGGGTGGGCTAACACCAATGAACATATTCCTCCGTCAAGAGCTGGACCGCATGCAAAAAGTTTTGAAAACTGTTCGAACAACATTGACAGACTTGAAACTAGCTATCGACGGAACGATTATCATGAATGAGGTAGCATTACCTACCAGCGTACAATTCTTTCAAATTGAATGAATTTTGAAAGCAAATGCTTGTAAATTCCCTAGAGCCTTCGAGATGCACTGGACAGTATCTACGATGCCAAAGTGCCTCAAATCTGGAAGCGAACTTCTTGGCTATCCACGACCATCGGCTTCTGGTTCACAGAACTCTTGGAACGGAACAATCAGTTTTCCAAATGGATTAACAAGGGACGACCAAACTTATTCTGGATGACTGGATTTTTCAATCCTCAAGGGTTCCTCACTGCCATGAAGCAAGAAGTGACGCGAGCTCATAAAGGCTGGGCCTTGGACCAAGTCGCACTTCATAACGAAGTGTTGAAACAAACAAAAGAGGAGGTTGGAGCTGCTGTGCCCCCGGAAGGAGTTTACATTTATGGACTCTACTTGGAAGGAGCTGGATGGGACAAGAATCAAGTGAAGCTTGTGGAGTCAGTTCCGAAAGTTCTCTTCGCTCCGCTTCCTGTAATCCTCATCTATGCATCCGATAACATCAAACCGAAGGAGTCTTCGCTCTACGAGGTACTACATAATATTAGCATAATGCCTGTGACTTCTGGAATCGACTTATGCAAACATATTTCCTTTTTCAGTGCCCTGTTTATAAGAAACCTGGACGTACGCTTTTGAACTTCATTGCACCAGTTTGGCTGAAGAGCAACAAACCACCAGATCACTGGATTATTCGAGGCGTCGCTCTTCTCTGCGATGTGAAGTAGTGCTCAGAGTTATCAAAACAACTCTCAAGAAAACACAACGAGAAAATTTCAAAATTATCAGTTAAATAATGCAGTGTACATTCACTAATGCCATATATACTAAAAAAAAAAGTCTTAGCATGATCAACGATGATTGAAAAATAAACAATAACGCATAAACCACAAATTGAACATCTAACCTTAGACATTTATTGAAAAGAAGTTTCACCGAAACCCAGGTAAAGCACTTTAGCATCTACACGGGGTGATGACTGACGACATGAATCGTGTAGAACGTGGACGAAGTCCCTGCTAAAATCTAGTGAGTTGAATTGGAAAGTTTTCAGACTTGAAGAAATCATTCGCGAATATGATGACCACGTTTACTTCGAATTCTAGAAAAATACAATAAAGCATGATAGTGCAAAGGAAGAGGCTACAGTGAAGGAAATCTCTATTTTCAATTTAATTACCAATTTTAAAGTTAGTGGTGACCACAGACGGGCAGGAGAAGAGTCTCGGGAAAACCATGAATATTGGAATCGGCAAGCCTTTAATGACATTTCCCTCGCCAATCTGAATCGTCTGGATCTCGGATGCTGTACACAATCGAACGGTATATTTTTAGAGAAAGAAAGAATTTAAATACGGGGGTTGTTTCAAATGGAAAAAGCTGTAAAACATAGATGCAACGATTTTGTTGACGTTTTTTCGACTAAAATTGTAATATAAACTCTTTTTATGGTTTTTTTACCTACTGCTTATAGTTGCAATGGAACATGGTTTACTTTACCTGCGGTGAAAGTTTCAGCCCAATTCATTCATTACTGTCTGTTTCACAGCTTTTCCAAAATTGGCCGAAGCCAAAACTTTTGAAACAACCCTCGTATATGCATAAAGAAGAGATTCGTACCATCTTTAGCATAACCCTCCGCACATCCACAAGTTTCCACTCTCACTGCATAAATACAAACAGAAAATTCAATTATCCGGCCAGCCAAGAGTTGAACCGTTCGAGGGAACAACGATTTGCTAACCTAGTTGAAGTTCTACAGATTTAATTGGAAACTCGGACTGATCAATGATGACCTCCCCCGTGAAAGGCATAGAAATTGGACAATTGACAGAATCCAGATGACCATGAGCCCGAAAGAGTCCTAGCTTACTTCCGGCCTCACCTACGAACTCAAAATCTACTCGCTTCATTTCTGCGGGTTTTAGTAATTCGTTTGGAATGAGTGGAGCCGATGGAGAAGTGGAAGAAGGAATCATACTCGTCGAACTTCCGTATTCAACAATAAACTCAATTGTTTTGATCA
>JAQFXZ010000394.1:0-20512 GCA_034694025.1 Ceratophysella scotica | reverse complement strand
CTTTAACTCTTGACGAATTGAGTTGCCAAATTGCCTTGTAAGCCAGGTCTCTTTTACCAGTTTTATACTGTTTATTACAACTCGAGCTAGATTTCTTGTGACTAATTTAATTAGTGAAAATTGGATTTTTGGATGAACGAGTGATTTATTTCTTTATTTGGCCGTGGTCTTACAAAAATAGCAAGCCAAAAGGTAGACTTTTAGAAGTAAATTTCATTCAAAATGACAGATTAATCAAAAATTTACAAATAAAGTTTTCAAACGGCCATCCTGAAATTCGCATGCAGCCTCTAATAAGCATAAAAAAGTCACGCTGTTACTCAACTCATTCGATTCCTTATGTACTGGAAATTGGAAGACGATATACAATTACAAGCACAAAGAAATTATCTTTATTCCAGAACATTTTGAGTTCAAGTTCAATGCCAATAGTGAATGTTGAATGGGTGTGTAATCTCAGACTAAGATGACGTGGTAGTCATACACATAAGTACGCAAAGTAAATTGGCATTTAGAATTAGCCAGCATCAAATACAAGTTCAAGGACGTCAGATAAGGCCTTGCGAATTACGAAGTGGTTATGAAACAATAAGAGAACGAGAGTCTCTTGATTGGAATAAGTAATTCTGCAAGTTAGCATAAATGTATGAAAATATTTATGTGATATGCGTAATTCTGGGCTAAACTTAAACTTCAAGATTTAATATCCAAACCACTGTAGCTTCGCACATATACTAAAGATGCCGGTGCCGGCAGATTGCTTGGATTGGATATACTTTTTCTATGGTCTGGAGTCTGCATACTAGTGGAAAATGAATGGTTATGGTTATGCAAGCAATCTGTTTATTCGCTGCACGTGATGCGAGTTTTATCGTACTACTGTTATCATCGTGTTTCATGTTTTACAGGATCATGATCGATTCCGCCGACAAGTTCCACTGCACAGGGTTTCCGAATTTCCAACCGGAACTCGAAGAACGGCGGAAGGAGTACCAATTTTGACCGAAAGCTACAGAGATTCCAGGGTTGCATCCCGTAACTTACCTCCACAAACCGAGGGTGGAATAACACTGTACAATGATTTCGTAAATGATCCTTACGTTTCAACAGAAGGTATACCAATTTGAATTTTAATACCGAGTGGACAAATGCCCTTGTCCAACGACCATTGGTAAACGAATTTTTCTTTTTGCTCTCGCGATTTAGACCTTGGTTCTCTTCTATCTCAAAGACATGGCGGAAAAGAATTGCGAACAGGATACCAGTCAGCAAGCAGTCAAAGAGATCAGCTCTGGGCAAGCCGATCTGGAAGCCGATCTGGAAACCATGCTGGAAGTCATGCTGGAAGATCTGAGAGCCAGCGACAACGCGTCCATGAATCCAGTGACCGAACCCGAGCCCAGATTCTTCCAGTTGACCCAGTAAATGAGCAGGGAAATGCATGGTGGGAAGTGAGCAGCAGAAGCGGTGATCATATCACGTACAGACGCAGAGGTACAGGCTCAAGATACACGGAAAACGCAGATGACCTCACTAGCCGTAGCAGCAGCAGCCCGCACCAAACAAGACAAGGCGAGACTCAGGGTGTCCGATCAGGAGCATTAAGAACAGGGGGAAGTCGAGGAGGAGCAGGATGGAGAGCAGCTTCTGGATCTCAAGAATCTCGATCTGCTGCCTATTCAGTTGCAACCGATCGTACATCTGGATCCAACTTCGATTCCCGCTATGATGCAAATGGAGACGACACTTGGATGGTCGCCAGTCGAAGCGATGACCATATTACATACAGGAAGAGAAATTCCGTGGTTCCAGAAGGGCGTACATATACACATACAACTTACCACCAGCGAGGAAACGCTGCTCCAGTTCAGCGCCTGGGTCGTGGTGATGGGCAGGTAAAACTCCTAACAGACAAACCAGCGACACCAAAAACCGCGAAACCGGTTAGGTTACTTTAGGTTAGGTTACCGAAGGTAGCGGTTTTAGGTGTCTCGGTATTTCCTATCGCGGATTTTGGAGTTTTGAGGTTTTAAGCTTGAAGCGGTTATAAAATGAGATCACCAAATGGATTCGGCGAATGTACGTTTAGATACTAATATCAAATATTTGTCCTTGTATTCTTTTACTTGAAGAGCAAATAATCGCCTAAAACATGGCTTTTGCAGTATTCGCCCAATAACAAATCTTCTTTGCCTGGTGGTCGAATACTCATGAGTTGAGCGAATTTTCGCCAGGTGTTCACCAGTTTGGAGAATATTCGCCTAATAGTATTCGCCTATTTTATTTTTTCAAGCCTGAATTTTGTAGGGCAAATTTATTCTGTGGGGCGAATTTATTTGCCAGGAATTCTGCGCTCACTCAATCGCCTTCGCCTTTCGAATTTCAGCCATTTTTGGGCGAATATTCGCGTAATCCATAATCAGCATGGACACATTCAACAAAACCAATAAGTTTGTTCCTAATGGATGTAGGTTCTTGCACGAGTGGTAAACACTGGAAGCAGTTCCGAAGATGAGGTCACCTCCGGGAGAAGCAGTGCAACCAGAACAAACGTGGAATCCAGTCGCCAGAGCGGAGCACCGCAGTTGGCTTCATACAGATCCATGAGGCAACATTATGCACATGGCGGAGCTGGTCAGGATGATTCTTCCAGCAGATTGCAATTGAAATCTGGTGATTTTGTTAGCTACAAAACACAGGATGGAAGTGAGGCTGTGTACCCCAGACTTCGAGGCAGTGACAGCGAAATCCGTCACTATCGAAGACCCTCCTCACAGCATCAAGCAGAGCGTACGGCTTACACGGAACGCGAACGAACATCATCATCTTCATCGTCATCATCTGTTCCCCAGGAATTCGAACGACAAGGAAACTGGCGTG
The DNA here is from genome assembly GCA_034694025.1 of Ceratophysella scotica. Classification (NCBI taxonomy): domain Eukaryota; kingdom Metazoa; phylum Arthropoda; class Collembola; order Poduromorpha; family Hypogastruridae; genus Ceratophysella; species Ceratophysella scotica. Next base: position 17,632 of record JAQFXZ010000394.1, on the reverse strand, counting down.
TGATTTCCAAGGACAACTCCCATATCACCTGGACACGTGTTGGAAGCGACTACGAGCGGAATCCCGCAACAACCCAGAGACCTTTTACCACGCGCCAGCTTTATACTGAGAATGAGCGGTCTCATCGCACTGTTGGATCTGGCCCTCACTATCCCATGTTGCTGGAGAGGGAAACCGCTGAGCGAGCCAATCGTCTTGGAGCAAACAATGGTTTGCGCATTGCCTACTAATATGGCGGACGGTGCGTGTACTACCACCACTTTGAACTTTCAGTAGAGTTCATACGTACCTGCTAATAGTAGACTACGTAATGCAGCAAGAATTTAAGAAAAAATAGAAACAAGATATTACACATTAGCAGACTTTGTAGCCCGTTGCGGTTGAATTTTTTCCAACTTTTAATTCGAGTCACCGCTAATTACTACCTATAACATGACACCTGTAGCAGAGTACAGTACAAATATATTTTAGCATGCAGATCATATTCTGATTACACTATATCTTAATAAAATAATATATATTTACCCTTAACTCGAAGTATCAATGCGATATTCAATATTCAGCATTTCGTTATTGCTTTCTTACGCTAGAAACCCTGGTCTCGCCAATTACTGCTGCAATGTATCATTTATATATTTTTGTTGAAGATCGAAGTATCCGGTCATTTGTGCCAGCACACGAAACGATAGCTGCCAGCATGTACTGGTAAAGAGAAGACGAAAGGCAATAGTGAAATCCGATGATTCATTAACTAAATCATTCCTTTCCGGCTTTAGATTTTGTGTGCTCGTGCGCTTGCTCTGCATGGGTAATAAATGCTTCGTAATTCGCTTAAAATACTTTTAAACAGGGTGAACACCGAAAAGCATATTCCCGACAAAATTACACATGGGACTAATTGATATTTAGTTTTTAGCTGTTGAAATGTATAGTAGTAAATGGACATACAGTTGTGATTGTTTGTTGTATGTACTATCCAGAATTAAATTGAAAGCCTCATCAAACCTCTGTAACAGCATCGCAATCGCTTGCCAAATGTAATCGACAAACTACGCATGGAATTCATTTTGCAATCGTAGATATTGATGCTTTCCAAGTAGTTAGAAACCATCATACTTCCGTAAATTTTTAATTTACTACAATTTAAATACACATCAACAATTAACAAAATATAGACAAAAATAACAATTTAACCTGTTAAAGGTAACGTACAACAACATGCATAGATACTATGTCACAATTGGTTGTTTTATAAATATTAAAGCCCAATAACGTTTTCTAAAGTGTATTGCCTACAGTAGTGAGCAAATACGAAATAACAAGAAACCCTGTATCTTTGTCTGAGTAAATGTCCTTTGTCGCAATATCGTAGATTGATTAGAAGTGATTATAATTATGAATGATACACATAGTTTACCCCAGTATGAAGAATCAGTCAAGGTCAAGAGTCAAATATCAAAAGAATTCGCCGAAGTTGATTTGTCACTTTGTATAAATAAGTCCCTCCCAAGTCACTACTAAAATTATGGTAATGGTAAGTCGAGATCGTCGCATTGAGTCACCTTAAGTAAAATTCATTAGTAAAATTCGTTTAGCACGTTCCATTGAGCCGTTAGTCCGTTTCAATATGTTAATACACCCGTATAAACTGAAAGAATTTCTTAGTACTTCGTCCAGGTCCCATATTGCTCGAATTCGAATCAGTCCATTCCAGAAGTAGCCCAAAAAACTATTCTACGTGTCCATGTCCTGTCCATTAATTAGTTATTTAGAAGAAAAGTCCGTTATCATGTCCTACTGTGTAATTGATTCTGAATTCACGTCGTCTTTTTATGCTTTTTGTTCGAAATGTCGTCCATTAAGAAACAACCATAACGTTGACATCCGGAACCAGCAACTGGGTCAACATAGGCACGAGCCATTCGTTGAAGTGGATTTGGCATGATCTGCTCAAACTTGACGATCATTCTGTAAGGAATTGAAATTCAATTAGTAAATTGATCAATTAAGTCAACGTAGCCTTCTCCGACAAGTCTAAAATTCGGAAATTGCATTTGTTTCAAACAATAGGTTACCTTTTCAAAGTTTTATCCACAAACGTTCCACGGCTGTATCGACTCATTTCACAGGTGATTCGTTCAATGCATTTGTCGCTGTCCATGACGCTTCGTGCTAAACTGGACATCTTATCTCCAATTTCGGCCACGCTCACCCCAAAGCTTCGTCGACCGGCATTTGGAATGGTAATGACAGGAATTGGGAGGAAGAAGAGCAAGATTGGGATGAGCAATAGTGCTGGAAGTCCCAGAAATAAAAGCGGAAGGAGTCCAGCTTTCAGAAGTCCCAGAAGACCCAGACCCTTCAAGCCTTTCAGTCCAAGAAGACCCGCCAAACCGCCAAGGCCGCTGGCGCCTCCACCGAACCCGTCATCCGTGTATCCTCCTGTAAACAAATATACCCATTGTAAAATATGTCTTTCGGATTCTAAATATTTTAACGTTCCCGCTGCTTCAAATTGACCAAAAACAAAATTGAAAAAAGAGCTTAATTATTTTTAATAACGCGTCTTAAATTTCGAAATTTCGTAAACATACCTTCATCTGGTGCTCCGTAAGCACTCGTTGGCGGGTGATAAGATGGGCTTTGAACATGAGCATTTCCACCATCGGTATTATACCCGAAATCAGACGCTGCATCAGCATAAGTATCCCGATTCCAGACTGGAACTCCCACGGCATACTGTTGCTTGTGATTGCCATGTGGGGGGTAGTAGTAGGCGGATCTGTATTGCTGTGGGTCATTCACCGAATTCCCGTCCTGCTTGGCAACGGCGTGACCCGAGTTTTGTAGTACGTTAGCACTTCCAATCTGAGATTTAGCTTCGGGTTGGTAGGAATTAACTGGAGACTCTGCACCAAGTCCTAAACCGATGCAGCAGAATAGAACAACAAAAATCTGGAAAGATTTCCAACTCCGAGAAAATGTGAAACTCATTTTGAAAATACTGATTTCGGTGAACTTAAAACAATTGGTAGTTGTTTGTATTTGTGTTCCTATGCTAATATTGACTTAAGAACACGAGTTTGAGACGGTTCTTGTCGAGTTAGATGCGAGATTAATTGTGAATGGTTTAAGGCAGAGCGTAGGTTTATATATAGCCCATCACTTTGACCCTTCCCTCTTGACCCAGAAAATGAAAATCAATCCCGGAAACATTACTCGATTCATTCATAAGGAGAGGGACATCAAACGTTCTCTCCTCCGTATCCGTATTTCATCTTGGCTCGCAGACAGACGTGTGTAAAATTCCTATTCGCATTTCCAACGTGTGGAGTCCAAACCAAAGGAGAAGAAAAGTAATAGTAGGTAGGAATAATAATATCCCAAAGAGATGACTTCAAATATATTACCGACACAGAAATAGAAGAGGCTGATAACAATAGAAGCAAAAGAATGAAGTACATGCACTTGAGTGTGTGTACTAAACTTTTATTTTGTTCAGGTTATTTGACATAGGAGTCATCTTACACTTTTGTGGTGATAGGTGATACCTTAATGGCATGCCCATTCCAACATTACTCATCTTTGGTCTCGTGGCATTTGTACGTTAGGTCCCGTTCAACTTCTAATAACAATAACTTAGAGTAGAATCAGGATACACGAGCTTTCCATCCTGAAAATTAATAACCGAAATTAACTACACAACACTTAAATGAGTTGAGGATTGTAAATTGTAAATTGTTAAGCTAAAGCCTGTTCGCGTCATCTTGGCGAAGAATTCCACTTGATGTGCGAATATGGGTTCCAATCGTTCCAATTTGCAAGATGCAATAGCGACTTTATATTTTTAACACCTGCTCTGCATTCGCATTCTGCACTTCAAATTCAAATACAATGTTAACTTTACACATGCTCCCGTTCAAGGCAAGGAAGTCTGAGTTTTTCATTTATCCAAAAATGAAATTAAAAACTGCTTGTTCCCGTTTGCCAGTATCCATCGAACAGCATTCAGCACATTTTAATCCTTTCGATTGTGCTTTGAAAGTCATAATCATTGCCAAACTTAGTTCCAATTTTAACCGAGATATTTCCAACTAAGAAACTCCAATCGGAACATGAGGATATCAAAAACTCATACTCTGATAAATATTTGGTCGAAAAAGCCGTCCCAGAAATTTTTAATCCGGAATATATCCAATTACCTCTCCACCCAAAAATTTCTCACCGGCTCGTAATAATCAGGCTATTTGTTTGTATCGTATCCGGACATGCATAGGTTCTAAATCATAACGGCTGATTTGAGGTTACCAGGTGCATTTACATAGTTTTGGAGCGGTAGCTTGTCCTATTTTACCAAATTCTGAAGAATCAGTCACCACATATTTAAACACTAAAATATTGAACGCTGCATACTAGTAGTATAGGTACTGTAAACAATGGACGTTCAATCGTCAGTACACCCACGGACCCTTGAACTCTTAAAAAGTCATTATTAACTGGATAATATAAAGTACTAATTGACGACTTCGTGGGAATCCTAGATTTCTATTTTGGGTTTTATAGTTCGGTTCAGGCTGCGGAAAATTCAATATTAGGTTCAGTTCAGGTGAGGTGATAAAATGCAATGCAATATGGAATGCAGTGACAGCAGCAAAGCAACGAGTTGCTCCGACTCGGAGTGTTTGACATTTCAGATGCAATTGTGAAAATGTCCAAATTAATACAGCTCAAGCCAAGCCGTCCAATGGAATTCGAAGATCATCTTCAATCAATGTCACCGCTGAGATCAACCGGCTGTCAGTTTGTAACTTGTAACTCTTGCTCATGTATGCTCAAGCTCACCCACCTGAGCCATCGCTAATCAGCATTCAGCTTGCGTTTTCATTACCCTACTGCAATCGCAGTTCACATAAATAGCTCAAATAGAAAATTCCTTGGTTGTACAGTTTGATCCGGTCAATGGAACAAAATTACCATATCCGTTGCTTCAAATCAAATACAGGTGAATGTCATATTATAAAGTATCAACTTGTTGTTGATAATGGGGATGACAATTTTTGCATCGTCGTTAAATATATCCAGCATTAGCTTAATTCCATTTAGCTCTTTCTGACGGGCTATGTCCGCACGAGTTGAACAATAGGATCTGTCGATCCGGATTTGGAGCGAGATCGCATGCAACGTGCAAGCAAAGCATCACATAAATATATTGGCATTCGTATTCCTAACCAAAGTCTCAATTATCGTCCATGCAGACATTGCCAATTGCCATGCCATGCAGCATTGATACTTGATACACTTATAAAATGGAGTTATTAATAGCCCAATCACATTTGCATGAGTCCCAGTGCCCAGCCTAGAAGGATGGATTGATCGAAACAAAACGGTTAATTTGGAACTACTTCTCTGCCAACAGAAAGGTATTAAGTAGGTATGTCAAACAATAGGTCATTAGGAATTCTTGTGACATGACACATGACGTGTGGGAGAGAGAAGGAGGCCGAGCATGATGAGCGCACATTCGGGATCCAATCTCCCATGTCCATCATCCATTATTCCCACATGTCATGTCATCCCTTCTTCCAACTCAGATCCCGCCGGGCAAGAGAAAATGATCCAACAAATAAGTCTGCCCTCCATGCACTTATGCCCTATTGTCACTATAAATTCGATCTGGTGCCAAGTGGATGAACATAAATTAAATTTTTGTACTAATTTGTGCTGGCTGCTGGTCTAAGTTTCGCTAATATTTGATATCTTTCCTGCTCACTAGTAAAATTATAATGTTAAAGTTCTTCCACCTTGTAGGTTACACCAGTAGTCAATTCAATACCAATCTGTAATAAGTTGAAGTAAATAATATGAAATAGGCCGTAGCCACACATTGTAACCACTCAGTAGTGTAACCACTGAAAACGAGCATTTGAAGCGTTGTTTTGCTTGGCATATACTTTTCAAAAGCATAATACTGCTTTGGGTTAGGTTAGATTATGCCGGAACAGCGACACATTTTCAGGGCTGGGCAAAGTCATTTGATTTTGAAAATAAATGATTACAATATCATGATTTTGGTGAATCTTAAGGTTTTTGATTTTCGAATTATGATTTTGAAGAAATGACCTGATTTTGGACTTTGATTTTGTAGAAGTATCTATTTTGATCTGGAAAGTCACGAGTTTTAGCTAAATTGAGGATTTTGAATCACGATTTGATTTCAAAAACACAATTTAAAATAAATTAAAACATCGTTGATTTTGATTTGATGATTTGATTTTGAAAGCGAAAAGCGATTGATTTTGATTTTTTGATTTTGAAGGCGAATTTTGGGTGATTTTGGTCAGTGATATTGCCCCGCCCTGATTTATTTTTGGAAAATGCTGATAAGGTTAAGTCTAAGTTTTTCGAAATGTTCAATGGGAGCCTGTTCTATATTCTTTACTTTAACTGACTTTAACTATCGCTAGGTTTGCACGAACTCGTTTAATATTATTCCCGCTCCCTTTAGGTTTAATCAATTTTCGTTGAATCTGGAACTAAAATACGTAAGCACAGAGGCGGGTGGTCATAATTTTTTTAAAAAAAATTGATTCTTCGTGTGTATTTATTCGTTCCCAAAAGGATGTGCTAAATTGTGATTTGTACCTATTCTGAGCACAAACAATAAAGAGTCAGTTGGCGAAACGCATTTATTAGAACTAATAAACCCCTTTTATTGTGAATGATTAGAAAAGGATTCATGAGAAACACTAAAGAAAAAGTGTGTGAATGTGCACCTTTAATTTCAGTAGGTAGATCAATCTCAATGAGCTCATTAAAAACGTAGAAAATAACGTCTATTTCTAGTATACGAAATTACTTTCCTATTTGAACAACGCCTTTGAGGCACACGTCCACTCAATCATGAAAGAATTACAAGACAATATGAATAACAAGCAGGAGGCATAAAAGGAATGATGCTTGACTTGACGTATCAGCGTGCTGTGCCAATGCAGACAGTTGTCAATTGGCAATTTGTTTATGTATATCCATGACCATGACTTTGCTGTAGTCTTAAGAACTCTTCAGCTCATCTGCCTCCGACAAAAATGAAGCGTCTTGCCTTACGGATACTGAACTGATACCTACGAGCTTCAGGCTGAACGAAAGCTGTTTTCAGCAAATATTTTGACACGGATATCTTCCATTGAAGTTACACTAAAAATAGGTCAAGCGTCTCAGTGAAGGACTGGATAAGAGTCAACCTGTTGGTCATTAGTCATATTCGTAATACTTGCAAAGATCAGAATAAGAGAAATCTAAAAATAAAAGTGCACCTCTATGAGGAACTCATTTATCATTTCCAAATTACACACATCCTGCTTTCACTCTTCCCATTTATTCGCTCCTTATTCTTCGCGTCTTGTCATCGCCAGTAGTCATTACTTTACTAATAATAAGATATCGTCTGAATGAATGAACATGAACCTCAACTATGCACAATCTGGTTGGAGTTCTGACGTTTAGCTTCCTGTTCTGTTTAACGAAATAATGTTCGGTGTGAATAAGCTAGACGAGGGTTGAACAAAACGTTTCGTCATTTTTTAGAGTAAAGCCACAACTTTCATTTTCATCACATCGCAAGTGATTTTGACTATTTACCAGATGCAAATTGCGATGAGGATTTAAGCTTAAAATTATCACTGAAGGCTCCGGTACGGGCACAATATTTATTTGTTCATGATCTTCACAAGTTGAACAGCCTCTAATTGATGCCAAGTGCCAATTGAGATCACCATTAGGTGTTTATCCAATCCATTCCTGACAAACAGTTGATGTTGCAAAAATCCTGCCTACCTGTGCCTCAATCATAGATATTTTGGAATTTAGGTTTCAGGTGAAAGAAATACGAAACGAAAGGTACCGACTTTGCTCTTCTTTATGTTCTCGGGTTCAAGGATGATATTCAAGGATAAAGATAAGAAGGGATCAAAACAGAATTCAGTCAAGTCAAGAGTCAACCTATTCCACTGCAAGCGCAAAGGTACATGTAGAATGTAAAATAGATATGCTCAATATTGGTGAAATCGAAGAAGAAGAACACGGAATATTTTCCCAGCTAAGCAATGTCACCTGCCGAATCGAGTTACCTAACCTATTCCACCAATTTTTGTAGAGCCCGTATCCTATCTATCCTGTGTACCTTTCATTTCTTGGAGCACACCTGCATAGGATAGCAGTTACACAAAATTATCAAGAATTTGACCAGGTAGGAAGAATTTTCCAGATGGGATGCGAAACGAATGCCTGGCCCTGGCCAGAAGCAATGGTCAATACAATGCAATGTACAATGCAAGACGTACAGTAAGAAGATTATGAATCCAAGTTCATGTAACCAATAACCAGTACCATGGGCGAACAGGAGCGGTAGGGCTTTAGTTTTATTCAGAAGACAATATTTCCGTTCTATTCTGTATTTAAGTCGTTTAAGATTAAATATTGGTATTTAGCATGCAGATTTTAAGTATATTGCTCCTGTTACTGTTTGGTCAGACTGTGGAGGTAAATAAAGTGGTGGAACATTTATGATAATTTATATTTTAAAAACAATTTGTTATGTACGTGTATCCGAATAACGAAGAATTTTTCTTTACATAGAGCAGCATTCATGGAATTTCTCGGACAGAAGTGGCTAAGGACACAATGCTGTCAAAAAAGGTATGCAAACGTCATCGATTTATGTGAAATTTAATTCGCACTTGCGTTGCATTGCTTCAATCGACGGTTTTTGTGCATGCAAATTCTTTCTTACGACTTGAAGAAACTTCCGAACAAGTATTGAATTTAATTTTAATATATCACGGTCTCTGCATTAATGGATCATTCATCATCTGAGCAATTTTTGTTTGCTATCCATTGTAGCTGCAGTGTTCTTTGAAAAATTGTGGAAGTCAAAATGGAGATGATCTCGACACATTCCAGAACTCATTGCTCCACGGGGAAGTTGACGCTGAGCGATCATATCAAAACATAACTTCAAAGATTCAGCTGCTGAAAGCAATATCTAGCTCAGCTAAATCCAAAGTTGTGCCGAAGTCAGCAGATTCATTGGATTCACTAGGCGGAGTTGAACATGGCTACTTTGTAATCAAGTCCCTACTCTATTCCTTACAGTCAAACCTCACTTTAAATATAAAACGATGTGCCTTAATGTAGCCTAATTTGAATAGGCGGCGCCGGATGAAACAGTTGGGGCCACCCTGGACAATGGAATTCATTTTTGACCCAGATAACCATGAATCAATTCGGAAATCCGGATTTGAAGAGGAATTTGTGAAAACAATTCCCCCGGTGGGCATCAGTACAGCAGCCCCTGACAGCAACACCTTCAGTTTTCGTCAGATATTTGAAGTAATTGTGTCGAGAGATCCACTGGTCGTAATTGTGACTAAATACCCACATCTTGTAGCTAATAGCGTGTTGTCAAAGCGGCATATATTTCAGCATGTGGCTGTTGTATCTGGGTTCTACATTTGTGTCTGCATTGTATTTCATGAGATTTGCTTTAATCTTGTTCAGAGGGTGTTGTATATAATTGAAAACTTGTTTTTTGATACCATCTCGGAATTAGCTGTAGACATAGTGATTTTGATTGTTATTGTTTTGAACACAAATTCATCTTTGTTCTAAATTGTGCACTTTGCAATCACGCACATCTTAGCATCCTTAGGTTCGTAAATTCCATTTATGGCTTGATTCTATGCAATTATTGGCTGACTTCTAAAAAAATCCCACGATTCGAAACTTTAAAAACAACTTGAAATTGCAATAGTAGAATGGAAATACATAAGTGCATATTTATTTATTTATTTATTTATTGAACCCATATGCATATGAATGCAAGCTTTTGGATTGGATAAGTCGTGTAAAATAAATCCCGCAGTTTTTTAAGTCCAAAATGGCGTTTGAATGCATCGGAGTTGACGGCAAAAGCATAGTTAAGTAATAGAGGATAGTGTAATGTATTATATTGTACTTATTTTGCCTTCCCAACTCGGTGAGTATTTGAAATAGAAATTCATTTATGGACCAGTTCTTGGTTCTTGTAATAAAATATGCAATGCGATTTTTCAAAGTAAAGGAATGGCTTATGGCTTGTACAGTGTTGCTTATTGAACAGAATAGCGCGCTTCATTCTGAAAAAAAAACGCTCTTTTTCCATCGCTAATTAATTTTAGAAGTATTTAGATTCAGGGACTACTGACTGGCCTGGGAATGGGTGATTTGATCATCAAACATACTGACTAGCAGACGATGTAATTAAATCTAAAATATGACTTCATATAATTGAACAAACAACTGTTAACTTAATGGATAAGTTAAGTTGATGGTTAATTTGCGGAAGTGGTAGGTACCAACAACAACAACACATAGCAGGCACTTTACCTAAAATTTGACATCAACAAATAAATTTTTGGAACCGGAAATTCTACGAAATTATATGCGGGGTTTATACATATTGTGCGCAAATACATACGTAAGGCGACAATTGGGCGGCGACAATTAGGCGGGGGAAAATTCATTTTTTCTGTAAAAAAAAGGTCCTAGATATGTTAGGTTAGATTAGGCTATTATTGTAGGCAATTACTATAAGCTTTTTTTAGGTTAGGTTAGGTCCTGAAACGCCCGCAAATTACTGTCTTCCTCTGCCCAACTGTCGTCCGCCCAATTGTCGCATAACCTACATATAGCCTAGCTTAGCTATCCTGCCATTTTATACGCAATAGACGCGATAGAAGTCATAGAGTTTGCCATAGAGCAAGAGCGCGAAAATCATACCGTAATGTTAAGCTTTGGTGCTCAACCTCGGCGGAGGAGTTTCTTAGCACTGAAAAACCTATGCGAAAAAAGTTGTCTCAAATAGTTCCTCAGAAATTTTGAGTTTTGCGGATGTTTTTGCAAAATTAAGGAAAACTGGAGCCGCTGAGACTTTCCAATTATATGTGTGAATTGATTAGTTGCAGATTTTAATCGCTTTTTTCAAAAAAAATTTGGACCCAGCATGGTCGTAGTACGCCTGCGCAAGAAAAATCTATCGCGTCTATAGGCAACGCCAAGAGCCACGGAGTTCTGATGGTGTAAAAAGTACTGAAACCGGACGGAGAATGTTTTGAGTGAGAATTCCTCGGCGTGGGTGGATGACCAAAATTGAAGATGGCTCTCTCTAAGTCAAAGATATTATTACCATTTCCAATTTCCAATCCTCTGCGTAAAATATCATTTGCCTGTGCATTGAATATTGCATTGCACACACTTGGCACTTGGCCTTGGCACGCACACCGCTTTTTGTTATTTAAATTATTTGAGCCTACATTACGTATTACGTCCCTATCTGTATTTCAACGTCTGTGGCTTTGGTTTTCTGTATTCCCTTATCCTATTCCCATGTAGTATTGCTTTGCTTTGCTAGCCATCCAAATCCAATGCATAACATAACATCTGCCTCTGCCTTTCGAAACTCCAGTCTATCCATGTGAGTCGTGGTCGTGAGTCCATGGTATAACCTTTCAGAGTCCAAAAAAGGTTCAGATTCACTTCACAATTCACAATTCACAGCACAAAGTCCTACACCTACACACAAAATTAACCTTTTTGATTTTTGCATTCCATATACTTAATACACTTAAAAGGGAAAGTCTACCCAAAATTCCTTGTTATTGTCTTTGGATCTGTTGTCCGTGGGTCACTTGAACCTATGACCACTATTCCTAACAATTTAATTTCCGCCCAGTTTAACCTATTTAAATTTAAAGCCGTTTAGCTAAAATTAAACACTATCCGAATTTTAGTTAAATTGAATCGTAAAATCCACTAAATAAAGCCGAAGTTTGCCTTTGCTTCCACTTGATAATTTCAAAATACAAAACCAAATATAGCTTTGGGTCTGAGTTTTATTTCCAAGTCCAGACGAGGCTGTCACGTGTCACACACACACACACATGTTGCTCCGGTTCCGGTTGACAATAGCTCAGCGAATTCCAAATCCAGCCAGGCGTCTGTGAATATTTGAAAATGAATTATTCTCCTGCGTCAGGTATTTTTATTGCCTGTTTTGAGTGAATTACGTGGATCATAGTTCATAGCTGGTAAGTTTTGCGTTAGTCATATATAAATACATCTATTCTACTAGAATACCAGAAAGGTTATAGGTAATAGAATGGTTATATCCCAGAAAGTTTTAAAATCCCTAATATTCGTGTGTGAGTTTCTAAATCACCATTTGTCACCATTCTAGTAAACCTATTTGTGTTAAGCTTTATCAATTCGTCACTAACAAAAATATTCTATTATATCTTTGCCAGATATCAGTTTAGACGTTTTTTAAACCCACTTCAACGGAATGGAGACAGATCCGAATTTACACTTTGGCTGCGGTTTCTGCCGAATGGTATTTCCAACCCGACAGGAGCTCCGTGCTCATAAATCCAGAGACCATGCAGATTTCCTCGTACAAGTGGACGAAGATGCCCGAAATCTAATCAGTATAATTCAGCGTATCAAATCGGAAATGAACCCTGATCCTGAGCCTCCAGCCACTGAAGGGGACAACGTACGTCAACAAACAGATGGCTCTGTTCCTGGTGAAATCCCACTTCAAAATCATCTTCCACGTGTACCTACCATTAAAGTCGAGAAACCGGATGGACCATCTGCATCTGCACCACCCATAACATCTGAATCACCGGTAAAACGCATAGTAGGAGTTGTTTCTATTCGTCAAAACAGTACCGGGAGCAGTGATCACGCATCAGGCTCAAGGAACATCGGCATTACCTCGCTTTTCAACCAGAAGTAAGAGCTCACAAATTGAAGTTATATTTGGGTAAATAAATGGCACGAATATTTTTAATTTACTCAATTTTAATTTAATCTATGTATTTACAGTATCATTGACCAAAATATTTACATGGCTGCTCGGAAAACCAATGCTCCACCCCCACCCTTAGCACAAATAGCACAAATCGAGGCGAACGGACAGAGAATTACAGGGCCATCTCCTGGACAAGAAGGTTCAAATAAGATTTCAAACTCAAGCTTGGTCACCCAAGCTCAAATGCGGGCGACAGTAATAGTTTCATCAGTTACGAGTCCGTTGAGGTAATCAAATTGGCAGAAAAGCTAAAAATATATTTGGAATATAAGTCAAAAATGTTTCGTCTAAATTGATAATTCTTGTGTCCGTTCTTTTCAAATAGCAAAAATACGGAAAAGGCACTGTCACCTGTTCCAATGGCTTCAAGGCCAGATGATGAATCCTCAGTGCCGGTTCCTGTCACACCTGAAGAAGTGATAGCCTTACCGAGAATGAGCTCATCTGGCAGACTGATAAAAGCCGTGAAACGATTTGGTGACACACCGGAAACGGTTCACAAGCCTGCGAAGCGAGCTTCTTTCGGTGATTGTTCTCCACCTGTGACTGTGATGTCTCCCTCCAAGTCGTCAGAGCGCACAAGCGAGGAGGCGCTATCAACGGAATGGACAGTGCCTGCATTCAGGTATCGAGGAAAAGTCAGACTTTCCTCCAAACCCGACCCACGACAAACCCAGTCAACTCCAAACAGCACCCCCACCGTTAAGCTGTCAAAAACTATTTTATTAACAAGATCATCATCTTCATCAACAAACAAAGTGAAGCGGCGTACTCCGAGGACCCGACTCCCAACGGATCGCGTATTGTTCACAACCTCAATAATCGAAGATTCACTTCGAAGCCCAAGTCCACTCAAACTTCCCAAGTCCGTCCTCCATGTGGACAACGTAAGCAGTCTCCCTCTCGAGGTCTGCTATCGAGGAATCCCAGGCCTACCTCAACTTACTCAGTCAGAAGTTCAAGGGTTTTCTGCAGCAAGTTATTGGAATAAGAAGAAGAGCCATCTGATTTGGCCAGCGAACAAAAGCATAATACCGTCCGTGATTATTCCAGATTTGAATATTGATGAAATTCGGTTTTGGTCTCAACAAAACGCCCTCAGCGATACAAAATCAGATGATAACAAAGATCTGGATAGAATTCACATGGCTAGGAAGCAGGACAAGATAATTCATGGAAAAGCTTCTGCTCCGCATGACACTTCCAACTCCAACGAGTCAGCGTCCATGTCCGATGCAGGAGTTGATTCCAAGACTAATGCTTTATCCCTTAGGATCTCATTGTGTGTACTATGCGGTTTCGGTGCCAAGAGTAGTCGAGGACTGCGAAGTCACTTGAAGCGCAGCCATCCCCAAGTGAAAGCGTCGATTCCAAGTGACGCATTTAGGGATGAACGTCCACTCACTGACCAGGCGAGTTGCTCCAGAAATATTGAACAATCTGAAATGGATTGCTCAAGTGCTAGTGCCTCAGAAGCAAAGTTGAATGTCAGTGGACAAGGTGATACCAGCATGGAACTCGATCCACATGAAGACTCCGACTCTGATTTGGATGACTGTGATAAGAACTCGGAATATGCGGATCGGGGAGTGCCAGGCGGAAAGAAGAGGAAGATTTGCTTGTTTTGTCCCTTCGTGGCTAAGAAGCATCATGGCTACATACTTCACATGCGAGCGATTCATGCTGAACTCTGTGATTCCCCAACGGCAGGAAGCGATGGGAAGGTGACACAAATGGAGTGTCCTGTTTGTTTTAGAATATTTCGCTATGTGACCTCGGAGGAAAAGACATTTTTTATTCAACATGTGGAAATTCATCGTGGTCTCCGTCCCTTCGTCTGTCCACATTGTGAACGTGGTTTCAGGGATCCAATTCAGCTCATTACCCATACATCTACACAACACACTGACCAACTGTAGTACAAGCTGAAATCTCAAAATGTGAAGATCAGTTTTGTAAATATTCTTCTTATGAAGTCGTTCAAATATGAGGGTTGTCTTAACATATTTTGGATAATCGGGTTTACTTACTAAAACTCAGCTGTGAATACGTATTGAATTAGGACTTTTACCACAGGCAAAGCTTTGACTAATAAAATAATTCCGTAAAAATGAATTAATAATACACCTACCAAGGTTTAAATAAATCCTTTGTCCTCCTAACACATTGTAGCAGAGGAACGTATATAAAACGCGTTCCTTATAAAGCGCACCATGAATTTCAATTTCTAGACATTTACAACTAATCAGAACTGAGTACGTAAGAATTACAGGAATTTGATGCAAATAATTATTGGCAGGAGCTTATTGTCACTTAAAATACTGAAGTAAATCGACCATTTGGGTTCCTATGTATTCCCGATGGACAAATACACTTGTAAGAATGCACGGAGCAGCCAAAAACCGCGAATCCAAAAACAGCGAGGCAAAAACCGCGAAGCAAAAACCGCGAGGCAATAACCGCGAGGCAAAAACCTCGAAACAAAAACGTCGAAGAAAAAACCGCGAGGCAAAAACCGCGGAAGGAAAAACCGCGAAACGGACCTAAAAAAGCAAAAAAAAAATGCACTAAAACCAGAGAACCAAAAAAGGCCAATTTTGTTTCGCTGTTGCTAGATGAAGGCTCATTATTGCGTTGTTTCACTTCAAAGAAATGTCTATCGATTGTAAAATGCAAATGAAGGAATGCTGCTGCAGATAAGCGTTGTTTATGGGAAATTAAATGGAGATAGTCGCGTAATATTTTTTCGTTAAAATTATTCTTGGAATGAAAGCATCTCCAAATTGGCACTGAAAATTGCCATGAGCACTAATTAATTAAAGGTAACTACTTTTAAAAGAGTCATATAACTATTCATTAATGCTCTTTCACTGTACACTTTCACTGTAATATTTTGTATTTTATACCTAGAAAATCCTGCATCAAAGGCTAGTAATATTTTTCCCGAAATGCAATCACCTGTTAATCATCCAATAATTTCATGTAAGTAGATATACAATACCTATGCATAATGGTATACACGCAAATTTTACCGGTCAAATCTTACGCTTTTGTTTTAAAGATTACACTCGAACGTATATATTTTTCGATTTTATGAATATACTAGAGCATGAATTTCGAATCAATTCCTTGTAAATTGTGCTTTGTTTCGCGGTTTTGTCGCCGCGAATCACTTTTCGCGGTTTTGCCTCGCGGTTTTTGTCTCGCGGTTTTTGGTTTCGCGGTTTTTGGGTGGACCCCAGAATGCAGGCTATTTTTTTTGGACTGGTCCAAATATCGAACAGAACACGGACTCTGCTCTTGATAGCGCTGCGCTGGGTTTCGATTACGCGTATATTTGTTTCGACTACATAAGATTTGATTGAGCAAGAGATCGCTGAGAAAAGAGAGAACTAGAAAACGGTGAAACTGCTTCATGAATCAGTAAGGAAATGTTCGAATGCACTAAAAATAGGTCGAAATATGCAGCAAACAGCAAAACATGCAGAAGAACTTCGAACTATGCACTAAAATATGCACAATAAAACAATTTTTAATCCAATCATGCAAACTTTAATTTCTAAAAAGTAAATTCCTGATTCAAAATCCATTAAAAGAACTTGAGAAATATAAGCATTGTTTAAGAAACACGATCTGTAGCGATCTGCGAAACTTTTGGACTTTTCAAAAACAAGTGTACAAAACCTAGAAAGTTTAACACATCCTGAATAAAAATAGAATAGAATTGAAACTTTACCTTTGAAACGTACCTACTCAAATATTCACTAAAAACGCTAAATGTGCTCCAAAACTTCAGAATATGTAGCAAAAGATGAAAAAAAGCATCAAAATATGCACACATGCACTAAAGACCTAAAATATACAAAACTATGCAATATAAAATTTGGTCATTGGATTCAGGTCAATTTGATCTTAGCTTAAGAATTCTGCAGTGAGCTTACGTAAAATACCTATGTTTTTGCATAGGAAGCCCTTCCCGAAGAACGAATGTAATTGCGCCGGACCAATTTTCAAAAATAAAAAAGAGAAAGATGATTTTATTCCAAAGCCCTCTAGCAGTCGCAAATTACAAATATACATAGAGTGTATTAGATTTCTGAGCTCCCCAATTGAAAGCAGACCTTTCTTTCAAAAAAATTTAAATACTTTCACGCTTCATTTTGGCTTAGTTTTCAGCTAAGAAGTATGGGCAAAAATAGAAGTAATTACTATACCAGATTTTCGATCCATGGTACAGTATTAATAAACAGGTCATGCAGATATTTTTCATCCCACGCATAAATTTATCAATGCGTTGGTATTATTGACAAAACATTCCGGAAGTGTGTCATGTCAGGAATTCCGAGAAGGTACTTCCACTCGCATTCTCAATTCTCAATCAGATTCCTGCTACGTTCGAGTGGATTCAGGTTCAGGTGAAGTATCAGTATCAGACGGGTGATTGACTAATAAAGCAAATCACCCCTTTTTAACATACATTAGTGCATAATCACTTTTCTCCTATAAACTCAAATTCAAATGCATCGAAATCATATTCACGTTTGTCAACCCCACACTCATTTTCCATCACCGTACAAGTATCAGTACAGATACTTCTATCCAACTCCAGTTCTTCCAGTGACAGCGGGAGTAAGCTAATTTAAGATTTCTATCTCTTATATATTTTGCAGTTTCCGTCCGTCCGTCCGTCTGTGTTCGCTTATCTCGACACTGGGAAATGTTACA
>JAQFXZ010000393.1:0-20530 GCA_034694025.1 Ceratophysella scotica | reverse complement strand
CTGAATTATACGCTCTGTGAGCGTACTTCTTGTAAACTTAGTAATTAAGTGGAAGGAAAAATAAAAGGTATTTTGTATTGAAAAAAAAAAAAAAAAATGAAAATAATATCCTTGAATTTAAATGTAAAAGGTTTCAATAATCGTTGCATAAAGTAGTGGTTTGGCTATTGAGGACAGAATCTCGGATACCTGTCAAATTTTTATTTTCAGCTTTAATTTGGTCTTCAACGGATTTTTTTGCTGAGTGGTAGCATCATGTACAGCCTGGTTCAATGTTAGATTTATTCGGTATTTAGCATTTATTGACCATTTTATCAAAAATATATAATAGCGTCTTGCGATGAAAACCTAGATAGCTCCGTTGACTGAATTTGGTGACATATTTGGTGAAAATACACTAAATGATTCTAAATGTCTTTAGCAGTTTGAATTCGGTCGTTGACAAATCGACAAAAATTACTTTTCGGATCATTTTTGTTTTGCCAATTTCGCATTGTTTGTCAATTCGCCATTAATCTGACTACCAATGGAAAAATGAAAGTGGAATTATATGAAATGCGACTGTATGACGCATTCAACACAGACTACATTCAAAAGAATGAATAATTGCATTATGAATTAAAACTTGATCCTAGATTCACCTGGACTTAAACTACAAATTATTTTTAATTATACAGTATCACAGCATCTGAATCTGAACTACGCCGAATTAATCTTGTTTGGATGCACGTTGTGTGGTGCAAGTAAAGTACATGCATATGCACTAATCTTGGGAATGGGATAAGGATAATCTGGTCTGGAAATTAAATGATTTAGCAGCACTAAACATGAAAATATCGTGAGATCTTTCTCAGAGCGTGCATGAATAAAAATTGAAAATTGAATACCGTCTACCCAGTAATAATCACCTCAGTAAAAAAAAACGAGTTCTTTCGATATTGTTGACTGCTTCATTTCCTTTTTGGACTACACAACGTGTTATGTTGTCATAATAAACTTGTGTAATGTAATATTTCTTAATTACACAAAAAGAAAAATAGAGTTCCCCACTTGTTCGTGGGTTGTCGATATTGCCACTTGCAAGTAATTGCCAGCTCTGGATTCTCCGTCCAATAAATATTTTAATTTTTTAAATTCCTCTATAATCACGTTTAACAATGGATTTTAAGCTAAAAGTTTTGCTGGCGGCTCTAGCATGTGCTGCTTCCGCAAATTTTGCTATGAGTGAACTCAATGGTAAGCTGAGTCCTTCCGAAGTGCAGGCACTTGCAAAGGTAAATGCAACTTTTAAGAAGTAAGGTACGTGGTGCACTAATTGATCTGATGCGTTGTTATTTTTAAAACAGCTCAGGATATTAGTTGACAAGCATCTTTACAAGAGTTACATGAAGGATGACCAATATCTCATTCGATTCTTAAATGGTGAGTCTCGGATTTATGCTTCAAATTTAAATACGCAATATCCTATTCGTAGCATATCAAATCAACATCAATATATTGAATTGATCTAATAATTTCAGCAAGGAAATGGAACGTACAACAAACGAGTGAAATGTTGATAAAGGTACAGTTTTGGATGCTTTGTCCCTTAAAATAGTAGCTGAGCGACAATTCATAACGAGAAAGGTCGTAGCGGACAATTCATTGGTTGCGAAAGTTCGTAACGGACAATTCATAGCTCGACAGTTCGTAGCGGACGAATCATAGCGCCAAAGTTCATAGCGGACATTTCATAGCGATACGATTTGTAGGGGATGCTTAATAGGGCGACAGTTCGTAGCGGACAAAACACAGTGCGAAAGTTCGTAGCTGACAAAAACACAGCGCAACAGCTCTTAGCGCACAATTTATAGCCTGAAAATTCTCAATGGAGAATTCATAGCGCACAATTCAAATCTCGACAGTTTGTAAAGGACAAACCATCGCGAAAGAAGTTCGTTGCTGACAAAACACAGCGCAATAGCTCTTAGGGAAAGATTTATAGCCTGACAATTCTCAACGGAGAATTCATAGCGCACAGTTCAAATCTCGACAGTTTGTAAAAGACAAACCTTTGCACGAAAGTTCGTAACTGACAAAACACAGCGCAAAAGCTCTTAGCGGACAATTTATAGCCTGAGCATCCTTGGCGGACAATTCAGAGCTCGACAGTTCGTAGTGGACAAATTATAGCGCGGCAGTTTGTTGCGGACACTTCATAGCGACACGATCCGTAGCGGACTCTTTATAGGGCTGCCGTTCGTAGCGGTCAAAACGCAGCACGACAGTTCGCAGCGGACAAAAACAGCTCGACAGCTCTTAGCGGACAATTTATAGCCTGACAATTCTTAGCAAACAATTCATAGCGCGACAAATAATTTATAACCAAACAGTAACGAGTAGAAGCGGACAATTCATAATGACAAAAAAAATTGCGTGCACCACTTCTTACCAAATTTGAAGTGAGCAAAGAATTTGAAAGCAAACTAAAAACCGAAATGAAATACGAATAATGATTTGCTGTGAATTCTTTGATAATTAAAATTGCTACAATAATTCAGAACAAAAAAATTCGCCACAAATTGTTTAGCTAAAAACTGCCTGATGCCTTTTAATGTCCACCTAGACATACCCCACAAATGCAAATTGTAGCTACTTAAATATGAATTTGCTCGCTTAGAATCGTCGTGGATTGGATATAATCAAATAATTCTAATTTGCAACATTTAATGCTAATTTCCAGGCAATTAAATGGAGACATGAGAACAATATCGACAACATTACACAGCAAAAAATAGATATTGAAAATGGAATGCCCACCACACACGGATCTTTCGATCGTGAACAAAGGCCAGGTAGACCATAATTTACCCACAACGAAAACTTTAGGAAAAGTCAATTCTCAATGCTCATGATACCATAATACATTAATTATACGTTTGGGTCTTTAGTTGGCGTCTTACAAGTTGGTAAATGGAAAGTACGACGCGTTGTGATCAGCGGAAAGGGTTTCCAATTTGTTAGTGTTATTTACAAGTTTATGGAGACGTTGGCGCAGAAAGCGCTGGATCTTCCCAAAGCGGAAGGAAGGAATATTACACAGGTGTTTTATTCATCATTTATGATTTAATACTATTTCATTCAAAGAATTTAATAATGATATTTTTCTATAGGCCTACGTAATAATCGACCTCACTGGATTCAACGCAAGAGATCATCTTTGTCTACGATGTAAGTAAAGAGGGTTTTTCCAAAATTCTAAATTATTTCAATTAATTTATGAAATATTTTCAGGTACGCCGATGGCTCTACAATTGTTTCCGGTAAGATTCACTAATTAATTACCAAGCAATATGCAGAATTACATTTAAAAAGTACATACAAATTGAACATGTGTCTCGTAATCTATTATGTTTTATTTTAAAGATCTATGAGAACTACTACCCCCAAGTAGCCTATAAATTGGTTGCTGTGAACTGTAAGTACATAGAAAATACTGTGAAATTCTACGATACGTCAAACAAATACAGATCTGTGAATGCATACCTTGTTTCATTTGTTTAGCACCTCGAATATTCCAGCAAATATGGGACATCGTCACACCAATCATGTCGGAATATAGTAAGAAGCAGTTCCTGCTACTGGGGTAAATCTATTATATGTTTGGTCATAGGTCAAAGTAAACCAAGCCCCATGCTATGTCGCCTCCAGCCTTGCCTCCAGCGGTTTCTTTCCGTTTTTCCCCCATTAGATTAGGTTGTCCTGAACGCCGCAAACTTTAATTATTTCGATTTATTTTAGGCTTAAACCTTACCAAACTTGACTTAAGCCAACCTAACCAAACCTAGCGTAAGTTGAGTGAAATCACACTCCATGGGAGAAAATAATAAAAATGTTAATTGAAGCCGGCAATGGCCGTGTAGGCGACAATAGGCTCCAACGCTGGGAGGCAACGCTGGATGCGACATAGCATGGGGCTTGGCTTACCTCAACCCTGTTTACATTTTTGAGTTTTACCTTAATTTATCGATAATGTCATTATTTAATTATTACAGATCAAATCGGCAGGAATGGTTCGACTACATCTCCAAAGACATTGCAGAAGACCAAATACCTGCGTACCTGGGTGGAACCTATACAGAGGGAAAACGGGTTATTTCAACATCGACGCCTATTGATATTGATAACCTTGAAATACTGGCAATCTAAATTTGTAATCTTATTATTCTGTTTTCTGTTAGGATCAAACAACAAACAATATTATTCCTTGCGAAACGAGTATTAAACCACCAATTAACCATGAGCTTCACTCTAATTTGAAAGTTGTATTATTCGAAATCCATCTTGAGCTTCTATGTAAATTAGTTGCCCACTAATCAGTGCTTAGCACTGATCTGTGTATTGAATTGAATTTTCATTCCCTTCATGTCTCACCCAACTCTCGCCCATCCTATTGTCCCCGCCCAACTTTCGACCACCTGATTATCCCCGCCAAACTTTCGACCACCTTATTATCCCCGCCAAACTTTCGACCACTTTATTATCCCCGCCAACTTTCGCCCACCTTATTATCCCCGCTCAAAATTCGCCCACCCTATTGTCCCCACCACATTTTGTCCACCCTATTGCCCCGCCCAACTGTCGCCCACCTATGTCATACATGCATACATACAGCAACTGCTAATTATATGAATTGTATTGTGTAGGATTCGGTTGCCATGACATTGGATTTGCCGCCCTGGTAGCCGTGTTGACTAAGTTGTTGTGTGCCAGATAGAGTGAGGGATACACAGCAACAGCTCATTATTGAAAGTGATTACAATACCCAATTCCCAATCACATTTAAATCCGGATCGTCTCTGCGTATCTCAGCAATTCAATGCATTGTGCAGTAGGCCTGCAATAAATACAGTGATAACCAGGGTATTTTGAGTTGTTTGGTTTGTGTGTCCGCCGCGCTTAATAGGGTAGTGCAAGTAGCTCTTTTTCCTGGAACCGCAGGAAAGGGCGATTTGTTATGGTTCATAGCGTTGACCTAGCAACACTATACGCATTGCAAGAAAGTCAAGGCCAAGCCAGGGAAGACAGATATGCCACCATGTAGATTTAGGTCCTGTTACCAACGGTAACCACGAGCACATAAACAAATCGCCCTTTTCGGTGGTTCTGGGTGTCACATGCTAAAATCGGTTACTTGCACTACCCACCCTATTAAGGGCGGCGGACACACAAACCAAACAAGTCAAAATACCCTGGTGATAACGTAAAAAAACGTGCAATAATCCGTTCGAAAATCGATCGATCGACCGTCGATTCATCTACAGCTTGCAGTTTGCAGTCGAGCATGTTTCTTTTAGTCAAAATCCATACCTAGCTTAACCAAACCTAGCCTTTAATCGGTATCGGTGTCGGGGTTTTTGAGACGCGGTTTTTGTCTGTTACGATATGTATCTAGTCTGTAAATATTGCACAATATGGATTTTCCTTCCCCAGAAAACGAAGCCAAAACAATTAGAAATCCCATCGCGGTATTTGTATATGTTTGTATTCTTTTTCTTCCGGATAATGATGTCCTAATTCTAGTTAAACTCCACTTAGACTTAGACTTACCACTTCAATAACAACGGATAACTTGTATTCACATGTGCTATAACCAGTCGCTGCAACTTTTCAAAGTCAGGGCCAGGCAGAGATAATACATGGATTGCAGGTGTAAGTACGCAATTCGATTGAGGCTTCCTTCACTGGAAGAAAAATTTGTTTACGCTGAATAAGCTGTAAAAACCCTAATAATGAATACATATAATTATCCATTTAAATTCACCAAACATATAAATATGCAATGGCAGATTTTCTTCCTGTATTGGTGTCTATGAGCAAAATTCTAGCATGTTTAGTCTATCATTGAAATTCAACGAAGAACAAAGTTTGCCAATTCAGACAGAAAGGACCAATCGACCGAAATGGGTCGCAAAGTCTCATTGATTTCTACATTATTGATTGTATCTGCATTATTTAGCAATTTGGTAATAGCAATAGCAGAATTTGCAGCCAAACCATTAAGCGAGTTTACTTCAGCGGAAATTGATGCCATTCGGAAGGTATACGGCTTCAACTCGAACTTCCGCTCGATTTCCGAAATTCAACGGTTTTCAACGGTTTTCCTTTTTTTGTTTGACTTTTTCAGCTTCGATCGCTCGTAGTTGACAGTTTGGATGAAGATTATATGAAAGATGACTATTATTTGATTCGCTTTCTTCGAGGTAAGAACTAAGAACCAAGAACCTTGCATTTGAGAGCGTCCATTGTGTCCGCTCTGCACATGACTTGAGCTGTTACTGTTAAACTGATAATTTCTGATTTCAGCAAGGTATCTAAATGTCCAAGCTGCTGAGGATATGCTGCTATTGGTAAGAAAAGAACAAAAATAAAAATAATTTAAAATGAAAACACGATTATCAGGTATACCTAATTGTTTCCATGCTTTTATAGTCCCTTGCTTGGAGAAAGCGAGAACACATTCAGAATATCACTCAGGAAAGTTTGGAAGTTGAGAAATTACTGCCGTACTCAATGAGTTATGATCGGAAATTTCAACCATGTACGCTAACTGGGATATAAAACCAGATATCTAAACTGCAATTAATTATCAGTTGCATTTTTTAAAATAATAATAAATTTCCAGTGGCAGTTCTACGGATCGGAAAATGGAAAATCAGGCAACTGATGATATCAGGGAGGCGGGACGATCTGGTCAGATCAATCTACAAATCCTATGAACTCATCATGCTGAAGATCGTTGAGGCAGCAAATGCTACGGGTCAGAAAATTACGCAGGCTGTGGAAATTATTGACTTGACGGGATACAACGCAAGGGAACATACTTGTCCAATTTGTGAGTTCAGCCTCAGCACATCTAACAGGCAAAAACCGCGACTCCAAAAACACCAAAAACGCGACACTGATTTCTTTACTTTAACTTTAGGATACGTTAGGTTATAAGTTATAACGTGTCGTTGTTTTAGGTGTCGCGGTTGTTGGCTGGAAGCCAGCACACTTTGAATTTCTAAGTCAAACTAACCTTTGATTTTCTTCTTTTTTCGAATGGCGCTTTATGCTCCAAATTAATTAAAACTTTTGAAATTTCTTTCCGTTCGATTTTTGAAGATGTGGTCAATTAATCCAAACTACTTTGGTAATTTAATTATTCGATTTTATAATTCGATTCAAGGTATCCCAGTGTATTTCGACTTGTTCTCGACATATGAAAACTATTATCCAC
This sequence comes from Ceratophysella scotica, assembly GCA_034694025.1. Taxonomy (NCBI): domain Eukaryota; kingdom Metazoa; phylum Arthropoda; class Collembola; order Poduromorpha; family Hypogastruridae; genus Ceratophysella; species Ceratophysella scotica. The sequence continues at coordinate 13,269 of JAQFXZ010000393.1, read as the reverse complement.
GAATGTACAGCAAAATTGTCCTCATAAACAGTAAGCACATTTATTTTTGAAGTTTAATATTTTACCATAAGATAAATGGGTCGAACTAAACCAAGTGCCATGCAGTGTTGCCTCCAGCGTTGCCGTCGTATTTTTCCATTTTTCAATTAATTAGGTCAATGTTTCGGAACGCCGCAGACGTAAAATATTTCGATTTAATTTGGGCTTAAACCTAGCCTAACCGCTAGCCTAACCTCTTGAATTAAATCACGCTCCATGGGAGGCAACAATGACAATGGTAAAGGCAAAAAGTGGCCGTGCAGTGGACAAGATGATCAAACTTTGGGAAGCAATGCTGGAGGCGACTTAGCATTGGGCTTGATTTACCTAAACCGAGAAATGTTGCAATTTTTATATTTGCTAATTAAAGTTTATGATTCAATAGCTCCGCGGATCTTCGGATCGGTCTGGCAAATTTTGAAACCAGCCTTGTCTCAATTCACACAAAATTCGGTCACTATTTATGGGTAAGCAGTGAGCACTGTCCTTTACTGTAGCAAACAATAAGTTAAAATTTGGTTTTATAATTTAACTGATATCTGCTTTATTTACTAGATTTGCTAAGCAAGAATGGAAAGCAGAGCTTCTGAAAATTGCTGCCAAGGATCAATTGCCCTGGAACTTGGGAGGAACATTGCGTAGTTAAAAGTGAATACGTTGCTATTCAATAGATCCATTTTGAATAATGATTAATGATGGATTATTTTAGAATTCAAATGCTCAAAATTACTTATAATTTGCATGATGTGATGTTTTTATGGTGTTAGTTAGAAGTACAAATGGAAGACAATTTCGTTTCGAAACTGAATATGCCATACTAGCCGTAGCTTTTATTAAATTTCAATATTCACTGAGCGGAGTGGGAAGCAAAATATTTTAAACGTTCAAAAAATCGTCTATAATTTTCCGTTTTTGGGTAATTTCTCTGTACCAAACCAACTAATTCTATACTTATGTTAGTATACTCATACTCTATGAAAATAAAATTTTCCGGTTTCACAGAAACAAATGCATCAAAGTCAGCTCATAATATAAAAGAAGTCCAAAGAACGCTCATTACCGCTTGAAAATATGTGTGTCCGATTTCTGATCAGTTAGCTGATCTTACTAAAGATTTTACGCTCTTTCCAATGGTATAATTTTTAATTCAATCAAATGTACCTAAACACATGACTAGGGATGAATTTGCTTTGTCTGGACCCTTGTTTGTTGATTTTGATTTAATATGTTTATGTGTATCTGATTGAATTTTAAGAATTAGACTGTTGGAAAGAATGTCAAATTCTGAGTACCAGCATGTGCCTGCAAGCCAACTACAGAAATCGGGAATACATATTTGCAAGTGGTAGTGAACGTTCTTTAGAATTCATTTTCCATACAAACCAGCTATTATGTAAAATTGCCGATTCTCCATACTACATAGCTTCAACCCATCGATAGTGACACTACTACTTGTACAGTACTGAAAGTCCCAATAACTTGGGCTCAATCTTTACTTTAAGCTTTAATCTTGATACACATAATAAATTATTTAACATACAGCAAATTAGGAAGCTAAGGATGATACATTGACCTTGAATTACGAAGAAGCATTCAAATTCATGTGAACTGGGAACAATTTCTGGTGGGCGTCGGTTTTAATTTCTCATTACGTACGTTTTACCTTAAATTGAGCATTGTGTTTTTTAATCGAGTGCCAAAATTGGTGGTGGGCGGTGGGAAGTGGGAACCTTATACATATTTTCAACATTTCAGTTCAGCCCGTTTTGGGAGCTAATCATAAGGCTTAAACCACACACGTGTGCATTTCTGCATTTATATAGTAATTTGGTACAGATATATTATTCTTCTCGATTGTCCAGTAACATACCACGAGTCAATATTCGCTTTTAGTATTAAGTATTTAACATCCATTCACATTTCTAGTTCTTAAGGAATAAATACAAATATCTCCTAAAAAAAGGTGTTTGGTGGAATCTTATAGCGTACTTGGAAATATTTTTTCATTATGAAATTACGAGCAAATCAATTATTAACATTCATTGCATGTGTTTCTGGATCTGTGTCCATTGTTGTGGTTGAAGCGGAAAGTCTAGTGAATTCTACTGAATTCCTTGCAATTTCTAAGGTAAATATAAAATTCACTCACAACTTAATTTTTGCGAATTAAAACGCATTTCTTCTCTTCGTTGGAATCCAGCTCAGACCCTTGGTGGAGAAGCATCTGTACAAGAATTACATGAAGGATGACCAGTATCTTGTTCGATTTTTACGCGGTGAGCCGAAACGAGCTAAAACAATAATTTGAGCTATGTAGCGTAGCAAATGACCGTCGCTGGTAAAAGTATAAAATTAAGGCTACCAGCTTTCCATATAAAATTAAATCCTCGAGTATCTCTTATATATTTTGCAGTTTCCATCCGTCCGTCCGTCCGTCCGTCCGTCCGTCCGTCCGTCCGTCTGTTCGCGATTATCTCGACACCGGGAAGCGCTGCAGGGTCAGTTGAGGTGTCAAAAGCTTTGTACTGACTTGGGTAAGCTAATGAAGTATTGTTGACAGCGATCGGTTGACCCCGTGACCCCTATGTGACCCGAAAACCGAGAATCGGTCAAAAGTTGACTTTTCCCTCCGAATCGGAAATTGAAATGGAATAACAATTTCGTTCAATTCAAAGCTATTATGACCTTTTTTTACCCCCCGTGACCCCTGGGTGACCCAAAAACCGAAAGTCGGTCAAAATTAGAATTTCCCCCCTGAATCGGAAGTTGAAAGGGAGTAACACTTTTGTTCAATTTAAAGTTAATTATGAACTTTGTTTGACCCCGTGACCCCGAAATGACCCGTAAGTGACCCATGAACCGAAAGTTGGTCAAAATCTGAATTTTCCCACCAAATCGGAAATTGTGAGGAACACTTCTATATTTAAAAGTAATTTATGAACTTTGTTTGACACGTGACCCCTAAGTGACCCGAAAACCGAAATTCTTTATTGAAATGCGTGACAGAAAAGTAAGCACCATTTGAGGAAAATCCATTAATTATGGAGTTTAACGGGTTGCACAAAGACGTGAAAAAAAAGTTACAGGTGGAAAATGATACACTCACGGAAGCAAAATAGACCAAAAAAGAAACTGAAATATGAATCCAACATTGGTGCTGATACATATTTGTATTTTGTTACCCAGAGCAGCAAATGAAGTATAGTTGACCCCGATCCGTTGACCCCGCGACCCCTAGGTGACCCAAAAACCGAGAATCGGTCAAAATGTGACTTTTCCCCGGAATGGGAAATTGTAAGGGAGGAACACTTTTGTTCAATTAAAAAGGTCAATTATGAACTTTGTTTGACGCCCTGACCGCTGAGTGACCCAAAAACCAAAAAATTGACCAAAATTTGACTTTTTGGCTGAATCGAAAATTGTAAGGATGAGAACTTTTGTTCAATTCAAAAGTTAATTTTGGAGTCTGTTGACCCCGTGACCCCTAAGTGGCCCTTAAGTTACCAGAAAACCAAAATATTGACGGAAATTTAACTTTAAGCCCGAAACGGGAATTTTAATTCATTGGTATACATCATAAATCATAAGTCCTCCGTCCGTAGGACGGGCTTCCGCTAGTAAGGCATATCGAATAGCCGTGGGTGATCATCCGGGTAGCATATTTTGAAATCTTACATGGGAATTTCTACAGCGTGATGCTTTCTTATGGCTGCGACCATTTGTCACATTATATCGCACGTTTCGGCATAACCCAACCTAGCTAAAATGTGACAAGTTTTTCTCCCATAAGAAAAACATTTCAAAGCATAAAATTGTCATGTGCGATGTGCGATTTCGAAATATGCAACCGTGCATACTCCAATTCAACTGAGCTTTGCTGTAATTCAAATGTAATTCAACTGTGCAGAAAACCAATTATTGCAAAATCATGCTGAAACTTTTAAATAGCTATTTAGATTGAGAGTAACGAATGGAATTAAATAATGTTACGTTACGAAATGATGAATTTACGTCAATCTTTCTATAATTTTATTCCAAAACAATAATTAAAATTTGAAAGCAAGCTAATTTTTTATACTTTTGGATATGTTGAACGTTGAATACCATGCAACTTTCTCCACGTGTATTTTCCGTATATTATGAGGGCCATGACCAAAAACTTCCATCAGCCGCACATTTATAATAGCGCTGGGCCTAGCTTTTTAATTTAAACAAGTTTAATTTATTTCGCACTAATTGTGGATATTTAAAGTTATTTGGCTTCGTACACGTGACAGAAGCAGTCGGTTTACTGCACACATTTTGCAACTTAATGCGGTTTCTTTAGTGCCATGGCTGGAGGCTTAATTTCAAGTTTCCCCAATTGACTGGTTTACTGGGGCAGTAGAAAAACTTGATGCCGATTTTCTTGATTTGAATAAATATTCATGTAAATAATTGCAATTTGACTTGAGCGAATCTGCAAGCTTCACATCCATGCATTACGGTGTCAGGACGCACGTCAATTGGATCCCTATTCACTCAATAATTGCAATGCATCCACGCCCCATCTGGCCTGGAGCAACTGACTGGAAGATGTTTCTCGCAAGGCTAATAAGGTTATTTATTAATTTGCGTTTGTTAAAAAAATTAATGCTCATTCAACGACCCACGATCCATGAGCAATTGAAATATGAAGATCCTATTTCCTTGAGTTGAACTTGAAAATATGAGGTCAGAGATCTGATAATTGTGCTCAGCCAATTTTACAGACGTGTTTCAAGGAAAATCAAATACCAAGGTTGTTAAATGAACTCCATCTCATGATTTGCGTAAAATTATACTTTGATTGGCGCAGATTGGCGGAAAACGTCAAACAAAACTATGTGAACTACGACATATTATTAATCATAGATCAGCTAAATTTTTAGTCCAACGATTTCACACCTGAATCTTTATAATTTCAGCTAAACAGTTTAATGTACAGGAAGCCAGTGAAATGCTGCTGAAGGTCAGAATTTGTCATATTTTTTTTTACAATAAAATTCTACCAAACTTTTTTTTAAATGCAATTGAACTGCTATTTTTATGATAGACAATCCAATGGAGAAAAGACAATTCTATCGATCACATCTTGAACAGCAAAATCGAATTAGAAAATGAGTTACTCGTGACACTCGGGTCATTTGACCGCGATTTAAGACCAGGTACTTGTTAATTTACATGTGCATTGCGAATTTTCAGCAAAAGCGGTTTACAACGAAGTACGTCAATTATTTGAGTAGTTGGAGTCCTTCGGCTAGGGAAATGGCCATCGAGACGAATTGTGTTAACGGGGAAAATCAACCAAGTTGTACGCGTCGTGTACAAGTTTATGGAGCAATTAAGTGAGACAGCAATGGAGGCTCGGAAGGCGGAAGGGAAAAACATTACGCAGGTGGAAGAAGATTGACACATTGCATTTTAATTTTTGATTTATTGACAATTGCTAATGATTATTCGATTTGATATAGGCGTACGTGATCACTGACCTCTCCGGATTCAATACTAGGGAGCATATCTGCGTCAGATGTACTGTAGAAATATAATTTGGTTTATTAAATGGCTATTAAGATTCTGTGTTTTGAGTGGCTCTTGAATTCGAGGGTTGTTCCAGAGTTTTCGACTTGAGGTCACTAAAATTTTCCAACTATTCCACAGGTTCATCGATCGCCTTTCAAACCTTTCCAGTTTACGAGAATTATTACCCCTTGCTGACTTATAAAATGGTTGCCGTAAATGGTAAGTTCGAATCGTTATTTGGAAATCGTGCATGACAATTTGTATTGTATGCTTAGGTAGACAACTTGTCATATTTTTAGTTAGATTAGGGTATGTAAAACGTGTTAAACATATAATGTGACAAGTGGCCAGCCTTAAGAAAGCATTACACTGCAGAGATTCCCATGTACGCTTTCAAACTATGCAATTGCTCCATGTTCATAAATATGCAAAGCCTTACATGAAGAAAAGGCACATAATTCGCATGTTATTTGTTATATTTTAAGCTCCCAGAGCATTTGAAGCCATCTGGAGTCTTTTGAAACCGGTTATGTCTGAAGCAACGAAGAAGACTTTTGCTCTATACTCGTACGTAATTTATTGGATGATTTCTTGTTTCTTTCTTGTGTTTACGCGATTATAACGATGTAATTTAGGATGACAGGTTGAATAAAATCTTCGTTCCAGTAAAACAGCCAAAAATATAATGAACTTAAATTCGAATGTCGTTTGTCGTTATGAATGCTCAAAACTTGTGAATCGCCCCTCGTAAAACCAAATGCTCATCTGGTTTATTTGCCTGATTCTTTCCAGATTCAACAAAGCTGACTGGGAACAAATTCTAGCTAAGGACATTGCAGAAGATCAGATTCCAGATTACCTGGGTGGAACTTACAGTGGTGGAGGGTTTCGAGGTCTCGACGTTTAGAAATAAGCATATTAGCTGCAAATTGTTTATAGTAATTACAAATCTGTAAATCTGTAATAAATCCAAATATCATGCAAGTGTTCAACTTGTTTTGCTCAGGATGCATTTTGATTTGACCGAAAACTATGATTAATGGAATACAAAATGTGCTGCAGATGATGTAGCATTAGTTATCTAATAAAATTGAATCAGTGACCTTGATACATAGTGGTTTCACACCGACGAAGTACAGAGTGAACGCTCTGTAGCCTGAACCAAAAACAACAGCAACAAAAAAAATTAACTAACGTTTCACTGAAATGCAATCAATAAATAATGCATTTGGTTGTAAATATAAAAATACAAATTTTTGTAACCTCCTGTTTCACGAAATATTCGAATTTATAAAAAAAATCAATGAATTTGGCATTGGGCGGCTGTTTCGTTCACCGCGCAGAATTTTGGAAATTGAAGAACAAATCTCGAACCAACAACCCTGTATCAATCCCATCATCTGAATCTGTATGCAAGGGTTTCCTTGGCTAAATATTAATATTGAATTGACAAGGTCGTCTGACCTTGAGTCACGGGAAGGATGTTTAATGAGACAAGAAATGAGTTCATTTGATTAATTTAGTTATTTCCTCACCACTGGCAGCGTGAGAACATGTTCAACCTGCATGTCGTCGGGTTTGGACGCCTCACATCTGACAACTTCATGACAAGTAAGCGTTTTGCAAAAACAAAACCTAAAATGGAACTGCATCATCCAGCGTGGTCGGAGTAATCTTCACCTTAGGTAATTAATTAACGTTCTTCTAAAAAAATATCCTAAAACATAAACGGGCATTTAGAACCGCTTTTCACGCAGCCCGGCGTCATTCGCACGTTCGACTGTTCTTCCAAATGCATTTGTGCGAAAAACCATTAAATCGCTCCCTGAACCCAACTTTGAATACAGTGAAAATTGGCGAGCATAATTGCAACTGAAGGAAAACATGTACCTAAAAACTTTCCATGTAAATTGCTGTAAGTACTACTGGACTGGAACTGAAAGATGTTTAATAAATCATGTACGACATAAAATAATAGCGTTCCTGCTGCACGATGCATGCATGTCATGGATATCCGCTTCCAGGGTTGTATTTTGTATTGTGGAACTATCATAATTTAGTTTTGCATGATGTATTTGCATGATATCTCATTTATACGAGCATCAGTCCCCCACAACTTAACGAAAGACGCTGCTGCTGATAAGATATACAACAATGTAGACTTTCAAACTGAGCTCACTTCAATTCAGTCGCTGAACTAAGAATAAGACTAAGAAAAAGGACTTAGACTCCTGACCTGAGGCTTAGAATTAGCTTTCCAAACGAAGTCATCTATCTGTAATTTAATCTATAAAGGTTTAGAGTTTCGTAATTACTGTATATTTACAAAATGGCATTTAAGTCAATAATTTTGCTAACTTGTCTGTTGGCATTTGCTGGCGTTTTGGTCTCCGGAGAACCAGTATCAGAAACTGAATACTCTGTTGCAGAAAAGGCGGCGCTGGCGAAGGTGAACAGTGTATTTAACTAAAGAATAGATATAACTGATTAAAAATTTCAACCGTGTGGCCGCTCATTTTTCAGTTAAAGCCGTTGGTTGATGATATTCTATACGACAAGCGATACATGATATACGATGAATTCCTGATCCGTTACCTACGTGGTGAGCCATATTAGCTAAGTTTAAATTCGACCGATTTGGCAAATTAATTTTATAAATTAATTTTGAATTTAAGCTCGGAATTTGAACATAAAGGAAACTGCGGAATTGCTGCGACGGGTGAGAACGAATTTTAGCCTTTAGATCTTGTAGCATCAATATTTGCATAGATTTGAATTTTTTTTTAATCTATTCAATTAATTTCTAAATTGCCCTTCGAGCAGACCATGGCTTGGAGAAAGCAGAATCGGATTGACAATATTACCAGTGAAGCGCTAGAAATGGAAAAATTCATGCCGTACACAGTCGGACCATTGGATCGTAAGAAGAGGCCAAGTAAGTTCGAATTTAAGCAATGATTTGATTTACCGTTTCTGCTAGTTTTAATTGAATTAACCGAATTTGCTGCTTCCAGTTGGTATTCTCCGAATTGGTAAATGGAAATTGAGGCGGATTGCTATTGGAGGCAAAACAGGAGAAGCTTCACGAGTGATATTCAAAATTCAGGAAACATTAGCGGAGAAAGTGGTTAGATCAAATACGCCTGAACACCGGAACATTACTTCAGCATACATGATTCTGGATCTAAACGGGTTTAACAGTAGGGATCACGCTTGTCTCGCATGTGAGATTTAAAAAAAAAATCTGTTTATAATGCATATTGAATGTTTTTTAATTTGTTTTTGATTGAATGATGAATTTCGGTACAATAACAGGTACACCAATGGGTCTGGAACTATTTCAAGTCTATGAGAACTATTATCCGCATGGAGCTTACAAAATCGTTGGAGTTAACGGTATGCTTCAATCATTCCACTAAATATACTAGTGAGAACTGTTTACTCTAATTTACACAGATAAATCTAGATATGTTTACGTAAATGACTGGCATGGAATTAAATATTAAATATACATGACGAACCAATTTAGATTTTTTTTAAAATTTAGTTCCTCGTCTATTTGAAACCTTATGGGTCGTGCTTAAGCCCGTCATGTCACCAGTGACTCTGGACACCTTCGTTCTCTACGGGTAATTAAAGAATATGTTTAAGAACTTCGTATACTTTCTGAAAAATTGGTCAGTTTTGCTAATTTCTATTTTGCAGCTACAATAAACAAGATTGGAGAGCAGCCTTAAGGAAAGACATTGCAGATGATCAAATACCGGATTACTTGGGAGGGAATTATGTGACAGATTGAATATGATTCAATTTTAAACACGTTTTTTATCGAATTTTTGTTATTTTTGATTTCAGGAGTCAATTCAGGGTTGACTAAGAATGCAAACTGTATTTAATTGCGATTTAATTTTAATTTAAAATAATTATAGAATTCTTTCGCAGCTCGTCGTGGTCCTTGACGTGACGATAAGAAGCATTTTGCTGAAACCAGGTTGAGGTATTCAAACAGTATGCAAATAAATGACGTTTTTTAATTGTCCAATTATATTGAAAGTGGCTTATTCGACGTTGCCCAATCTACTGGTTCACTGGGACAGGAAAAACGAAAAAAAACGTGCCTGGTCTAGACGTTGTGTAATTACAATGTACCTAGATTGAGTGAAACTTGTTTAATATATATTTAGCCTGTGGCTTCTTGAAGGTGCGTCAATCCAGTTTACATGTGCCAAGTACCAAAAATACACTCAAGAATTTTAATACACTCAATTTTTCGCTTCATCTAACCTGGAACACACATGCTGACCGATCCATGAAAATACCGGGATTCCTTGCCTAAATTGACAAATATTGACAATATTGCCTGACCTTGAATCAGAATCTTAAATAAGACCTGAAACTTGAGAATTTGCATTGTTTTCTAAATCCTATTCTCAAGAGACACGTAATGAGCTTATTTAATTAACTAAATTACCTCAATACCACTAGCACCGTGAGAAACTATTGGACTCGCACGTCGTCGCTTCTTTGTCTAGGAAATTCATATTTCACACTGGACGTAAGTAGCTTGTGTCCTGAATGTACAATGCACGTTAAACCTCATGGGTTCAGAATTCGTAATTATTTGTGCTGTAGGCACCTTCTCAAGGTTTATCTTTGCAAAAATTTTCCAGAATAAAGGAAGAATTGTTTTTAGACGATGAGCAATTTAACCGGTTTTCAGGCAAAGGCAAGAGTTGGGAATTGAGATACACGGTAGGCATTCATGATGTGTAATGTGTTTGTGTGAAGAACCTTCAAATTGCTATCTGAACTGAACCAACTGAACCCAAGTTTGAAAACAATGATATAATTGGCAAAAATAAGTTGCACTGCAGGAAAACATGTCTAAGAACCTGAATTGAAATGGCTTTCCTGGTACTGGCAGATGAAAGAGTCATAAAATTTGGTGCATCCACATTCAGGGCATTGTGAGTTTACAAAGTAATTACGCCGTAAATTAGGGATTTGTACAAAAAAAATTATGTATAGAATAAATGCATCAGAAGTGAAGCGCCACACCGTCTATTGTTCAACTTGAACTAGAAACTTGAACTCACTTCAATTCCTTCTCTGAAGTGGAACTAGAGATATACCGTGGTCCAGAAGTTGAGAGAGCTTTTATTTTAAGTTTTATAATTTTTTAAATAATAATTAACAATTAGCACAATGGGATTTAATTTATTCATTCTGTTCACGTGCATAGTCATATTGACCCGTGTTGTCACAGGAGAACCAGCAATAGAACCTAAATTCAGTGCAGCAGAAACAGAGGCGTTGGCCAAGGTAAACATAATTGTTTTTTTTTTTGCTTGAATTCTAAAAATTCTAAAATATATGTATTATAAGACACAAACTAATTACTTTCCAGCTTAAACCATTGGTCGACGAAATTTTGTACGAAGACTACATGAAGTACGATGACTACTTGATACGTTTTCTACGTGGTGCGTCTACAATGATATAATAAATATTTACAATTCGAACCAATTTCTAAACTATTTATAAAACATATTTAACGCGGAAGGTTGAATAAATCAATTGTATTTAATTTTTGGAATTTTAATTTTTAAATAAGCTCGGGATTTGAACGTGAAGAGCACGGTCGAATTGTTGCGAAAGGTGAGTAATTTTATTTTAAACATCTTCCCAAAAATATTTTTGTGCATAAATAAAAAATTGTATCTGTATCTTTACTACCTGGAGTAGACCATGACATGGAGAAAGCAGAAGCGAATTGACACTATCGTTGACGAACCGATGGAACTTGAAAAACTGATGCCCTACACGATTGGGCCAGTGGATCGTGATATGAGACCAAGTAAGCGAGTGAAAATGATGATTTGTGAGATTCATGAAGATCTTATGTTAAAATTGAATTTTGATGTTTACAGTTGGTGTGTTCAGAATTGGTAAATGGAAATTGAGGTATATCGCTATCAGAGGCCAAACAAATGAAGCTTCGCGTGTGATAATCAAAATAATTGAGACAGTGGCTCAAAAAGTAATTAGATCAAATATGCCTGTCTTTCGGAACATTACTTCTGCATACATGATTCTGGACCTGAACGGGTTTAACAGTCGAGATCACGCCTGCCTCGCATGTAAGATTATACCAAGTATTTACCATTCAAATTGAGTTAAACCCAAAATTTAGTTTTCACATTTTTGGTTGGTGCAACAAACATGGAATATTTGGTATACAACCATGGTATAAACTTGTTGGAACGATTCTCGGTTTCTTACGTTTCGGAAGAACCTATAACCTACCTAACGTAGCTTGGCGGTCGTTCCGACAGCGCCTTACCTCTATATTTTCCTTGGTATAGAAACATGTGAGTAGACCATGGGTGTATACTTGGGTGTAAACCATGTGTGTGTACCGAGGTGTATACCTTGTTTGTACACTATGTCTGGGTGTACACTATGGACGCATGGGTGTACACCAGGGTACCTGGTCCCGTGCTTGAACTGTGGGTGATACCATGGATGTACACCATCAATCTATACCTGGGTTTGTACCGTGGGCGTATAAGCGGGGTTGTACCATTATGGGTTTTTACCATGGGTGTATGCAATGGGTGTACGACATACCTAAGTTTGTACGGCGGGTGTATCAGGGTTTTACTCTGGGTTTGTGGCATGGGAGAATATTATGGGTGTATGCCATAGGTGTATACCCGGATTTTTATCACATAGTCCGTGGTTATTACTGCACCGGCACTTTTAGTTCAAACTAGCGACACAAAGCAATTTATCATTGATTTATTGTGACTCAGAAAGAATATTGGTCGGGATAAGGCTGAGGTCGTACGCAGTATACACCCTTGGTATACACTTGCAGGAATGAAGAAGTAATTTTCGAGCTTTTCTGCATAATCTAACCTAACTCAACCTAATTTAACTCAGCGGTGGTGCAGGACCAACCTAACCTATCACGACTCGAATTAATCACACTTCGAGGGTATTTTGTATAGTGTGTAACATGAGTGTATACCGCGAAGGATTTCAACCGAATATTTAATATTATTTAAATCTTTTTTCTTAACTACTAGGTACACCAATAGGCTTGGAGCTATTTCAAGTCTACGAGAACTATTATCCCCATGGAGCATTCAAAATAGTTGGGGTTAACGGTAAGTTCTAGTTTAATTCTGGCGATGAAAATTGAACGATGTTACGTTCGAATGCACGAACTGCTTGGAAATTAAATTATACACTTTTAAAATCCAGATTTCAGGCTCAATCAATCATATTTACATAAATTGTAAGCATATTTATCTAGAACTGCCAATTACAAATTACCGTAGTGTCATTGCCTGTTGAAGCGAGCTTCAGTAGCTCGTACTGCTCTTGATGCACTTTCCAATTTCCGTGCTCCATAAACTTGAAACAAACAACTTTTGGTTCAATATTTAGATTTTTCGTAAAAATTTTAATTGGAATATTTCTCAGCTTAACAGTGCTATGAATTACCAATAATTGAACTTGGGGAACTCACAATAAAAGACCAAATTAAGGAATTACATAATCCTCTTACATAAAAACGTTGATCTGTCGTATGTTGTGTGTTGTATGTATGTATGTTCACTATCTCCTCCCAAACTACTCAACCTACAACCACGGTCGATAGCTTAAAATTCAGCTAATTTT
>JAQFXZ010000392.1:0-20551 GCA_034694025.1 Ceratophysella scotica | reverse complement strand
TGGTACATCTCCTAGCTACTGGATAGTATCTACACTGAGTAATGATTACCCGTAGGGACGTAGATGACGAAGTATAATTAGTCCTATCGCAATCACCAATCAACATTAACATTTAAGGGCGAGAATATGTTGTGAAACATTGGAAAATTGGAAACATGCACCTCTGCCATTAATGAAAGCAATGACCATATTAGGTTTGACCTTGGTACTTCCAATTGAAGGTGTATCAAATGCAGGGTACCATGAGAGGTTAGCGTTTAAAAACAACCAAGCGGGTACGCTAAGCGCTAACCTAACAAGTACGATCTGTAACCAGCTCCTCGTCAATATTGTATACCGATCCAGTATTCCCAGCTGGACATCTATTCGCATAAGAAATAAGCTAATCACGTCTTCATAAATATCGAAAGATAAATCCGTCCCGTCCATCCTACCATGGAATGTATAATTCATTTTCTAATTACTAATTCGATGAACTGTAGAACTTTGAATCTCAATCCCAACAATAGCAAATGGACATGCTGGCTACAATGAACATGAAAATCTCATGCGCGGTCATGGCTGTTCATGTGGAATGTGGAAATGCGTAATCACTGACTTCAAGACCTCGATAACAGAATTACAAAAACAAAGTGAGATCAGTATCAGATGCAGATCTCACCGGTCTCTTTTAATAAAAAAAATATTAATATTGGGTAGAATGAATAATTGAGTAGATGATATTGGCTCATGAATTTGAAGCTCTAATTACCAGCTACAATTTAAATGGCATAAAAGAGACGGATATATTTTAGCAACTTTAACTCACAACAATTTAAGAAAAACAGGCTCAATCCATCCCTTCAAATAAAATACATACCTACAATAATGATGGCAAGTTTTACAGAGCGATTCTGGTGCTGCTGGTGGCAATGCTGGCTTTATTTCAGGAGGGTACGTTTACGTTAGTATCTATTTTAAATAAAATCTATCAATTCCATGCTGCTGGTCTACAATTTTGAGTTTGATTGTTCTTCATCAGGTGTCACACAGGGGTCATTTCCTTCAGGTGACTGTGAGTCGTGCGACGATACTATGAAGAGGGTTTTCGGCCTGGCTGAATCATTTGCTAAAGGTACACTTATATATTTACATAACACTAGCTAGGCATCGATTTATACATACGTTAAATTGCTATGGAGCGCGGTGGCCGGAATATTTTGTGTACTCTGTCGTAACCTAATGAATGAAACGATCCTAAGGTACCTATATAAAGTGCGTGCGATGCCATTGATCGATTTTCGCATAATGAGGGTGGCTGAAAACCTATGCGTCGATCGTTCAATGATTCTACAGGGTGTCGCAGCGATGCCCGGTACATTGTAACAGAGATACTCAATTTTGCATATACGATGCTTAGCGTCATGTGTCAATGAAATTAAAATCTAATGGTTATTCGATTGATGTTGATTGTACTTAGGAATAGAGCCTATAGAGATATACGATCAGGGAATCTGTAAGAAAGTTACGGTCACTGGCATCAGTACAATGGAAGTACTGGGTACTCCCTGCATGGTGACCGAGCCACCGCCAAGTAGCGTCAAATGGCAGAGAACCGGGGTTCGGATCAAGAAGCTTCACGTGGAGTGTAAAATCGTTCCACTGCAGACTTTCATGAACCTGATTAAGATTCCAGGTTTCGGGTTAACTGATAAAGCCATAGAAACCATCGTTCTTGACGGAACAAACAATGATTTTGACTTGGAAATGAGGATAAACTTTGAAGAAGACAGTCTGAATATAACTAAATTGGAACTCAAACAAGGAAATCTGGATTCATGGCAATTGTCGTTGAAGGGAGACACAGCTTTTGCTGCATTGGGTGAACCTATAACAAGATCTAAGGCTGTAAGGTCAGCACTTGGCTATGTTGTTAAATTTGTACTCAGGCACACTTTGACACAAGTTCTCCAAGATCCAAAGTTGAAAGACGTACTTACGATGTTAAACTGTGGTGATGCTGATTACTGATGAGGATAATTAAACCCATATAGTCTAATAGGTAGACAAAATTCAGTTTGCGTATATAATACAAATGGTTTCAATTTTCAAAAGAAGTTACAGGTAATACTAAAATATTCGCTATTTCTGTAACAAAGGTCAAGAATATTCAAAATTTTCGGGTTTTTTGGTATCCGCTTTTTAGCTATTAAAACTTTTCGGATTTTTACCTTGTACTTAGTTTGTGGATAAGAATAAACATATCTCGTTCTCGTGTAATGAAGTAGATCGATAGGCTCTGTAGTAAATACAAAATTACATTCGCAATAAATTCAATATAACTAGTTATTTGTTTTTATAGTTTAAATTTGCGGTATTCTTGAACCATAAAATGAATCTGAAGGATATCCCCAACGTACCATACGGTTTATTTCCAATTCCACATTACTACAGTCATAAATCGGAGCTTAATAAGGCGAGGCCTGTTATTGGATTCGTTTCACGATTTGATCTGTCTGTTCTGTACTGTCCATGTTTACATTTGGAAGCTATTATTTTTTGACATATTTTAAAATCTACATACTGAAATAACTTTTAGCTATACTGCGGTGGTCCGAAAAACCTAAATTAGATAGCTAATGGAAAAGTTTAAAGAAACCGCAGCGACAAGTGGCAACGGTTAAAACTACATAGCCTGAGCATGGGGAGCATTGAGCTTGATTTTTTCCTTTGACCAACCGCAACAAATAAACATTCAACATTTGGCTTCGGAATTGTTGTATAACTTCAACTTCTAGACAAAGTTTACTTGATGATAGACTTTCGGGAAATAGCCTTGCAGAATGGAATGCTGCTTTTGATTCCTGATTTTCTTAAAAATAAAGCATGAAAATCGAAAATTTTACGGACTATGCACTCATTGCCTCTGTGCTAACTAATCAATATTTCAAAACGTTTTTCGTATGTACGTATTTAGCAATTTAGATTTAGTAGAATAATTTGTACTTTCATACCTCATTCCTGTTACCGCAAGTGCACGCTGGTGGCTCCGGGGTTGCAGTTCCGACAACCGTAATACGACATCTGAAATTAAACTTGAAATCGGAATCGGCTGGTAGATTTGACGCATCACTTATGAATCGAACTGCTAGTTGATTAGCATCGCTGGTCCTGTCCAATACACCTCTTCCACAAACAAATTGCTGATCGGAAGAGCCTAACTTTCCACTCATTGAAGTGTAAAAAATGTCATATTTACAATTTGGTGAAGTTTCTACATTAAATTCGTCACATCGCATAATCATTTGAGTTCCTGGTGGAGAAGAGATTTGGTAGGTACAGTCCGAATTCGGCGTGTAATCATCGGGATAGTTTGGCGAGTCCAAATTAGCACTTTGTCCAGAAGCTGTGAAGCGGAACTGGAAGCTACATCCATTCTGTCGAGTTTGAGGACGTCCTCCGGTAATAGATGACACATTTCTTCGTTTTCCATTTGAAATTCCTGCCAATCCCAGAACTAAAAGCAAATATAAACTACTTTTGGTGGAACTAAGATACATTCTTGAATTTAATCTCATTTCCGTGAAAAACAACACACACAGTGTGTATGCGATTATTACAAAATGTGACTGATAAAGCTTGTATGGTCTTCTATTTATAACCTAGACGTTAATGACAGACTGATTGATGCTGTTGTTCAATGCTGGAATGAATAAATCCGAAGTTAAATGACGTGGTACGTGGTATTAAAACGAACAAAATTATTGTCCCTCAATCCAGTAAAATAACATTTTAAGGCAACGATATAGAAACATCTGGTTTTGGCAAGAATCCGGGGTTGGTTAAAATTTACATTAAAATAGTGTTGATTTAGAGGATAAAACACGTGTTCAAATATTCGTCTTTTATTATGAGGCCCATACGATTTGCCAACCAAACGGAATGCGGTCTGCAAAACACATTAAACGGATTGGTGACGCAAAGAAATTCTGTATTTTTCACATGAAAAGTTGGAAAAAGACGCTACATGCGTAGCACCCTATTGTCACTTTTAATAAATGAATTCATCGGTATTGTACTGCCATACTTTGATAATTTCTGCACAAGTTCCTGATCTTCATTACAATTACAGACATTGTTGTGCAATGCACTTGAAAAAGTCACTCAGAAACGGAAATATTCTGACATCTGCTATCTGCTTCTAATTTACATGATGACGCTATCATGTAGAGAAATTACTGTTACGAGAAGTTGACTCAGGCTTCTGAAATATTGATGAAATTGCTTTTTTTTGCTTATATTAAAGGAAAGGAAATGAATGGATGCATTGCTGTTTAATACAAACAGAGTTTCAGTGGAGCACAAAGTGCATTTACGCTTACTTATGTTAGTTAATGCGAAAATTTTATCTTATCACTTTCTCATGAGGTCGATGTTGGACCTGAAGGCAGATAATCTGCTCATGGTATGGTTTCATGGATATAAAATGATTATTACTTAATTAGCCGATGAACTTCAGCTTGTTTAATGCATGATGAATATGCTCTGTTAGTTGGAGTGGACAGCTGGTGATGATAATCAATCTTGGAAGTCCTAAGCCGAATATGGCTTCGGCTTAGGGGAGTTAAAATTGTGACTTCAAAATGTAATCGATGATATTTTTCATGAAAATCTCGTTCTTTTGTTTCTAAATGTCCAGCCTTTATATTAAATCATCGTAAACTACACTTTGATGAGTCGCAAGTCGCATGCTAGTTAAACCGTACCGGTAGAGAAGAGAAGAGATGTTAAAAAAAAAATGCCTTAGTATAAGTGACAATTCAGGAGCTATTGTTCAAGAAACTGAGCTATACAACATGAAAGGCAGAGTGAGATGAGACAGAAAGCATCATCACTTTTTTGTTTTGATTTCGGAAAACACCAAATTCAAAAAGTCAAAAGATTAAACTCGAATTCGAAACTCGAGAGAGTTCGAAGTTCGAATTCGAAGTCAGTCGAAGTACAAAGTAAATCCTAAATCTGACATCTGAAGAACACGAACATCGAATTCAGGTGCCAAACAAAGGCAGAAGAACGTAGACGTCAAAGATGGGATAAAAGAAAAATATGGTTTATGGTTTAGTGTTCATGTGCATAATTTAGTTTTGAAGTCAGTTTTAATCGTAATTAGCTGAACACCGAACCAAACCTCAAGAAAAGCTTACACTGCCTGGGCCTGCGGCCTGCTGAATGGAATGACAGGGGTCGTGTCGTTGACGTTGTAAATGTGATGAGTACTTAATGTTAAGTTCATTAACTTTCATTAACATAATCTCTGCTATACATTTACATTTTTCCTGTTACGTGTTATGTGACAATGCATACCGACACTGCTGCAGTTACAATTACATGGGACAGCGACACATGCGCTTTAGTTTAATTTTAAGTAGATCTATGTTCAGATTTACAAGATGTTGAAGAATTTTTGCTGTAAACTACTACCTGCCAGCTTTAAAGTTATATAATTTGCTGTCACTTTGAAACACGCAGGTAGAGGTATGTTGTGTTATTTAGATTTACGAATATGAGCTGGAGACTCGAACCTAAATTACCCAAGAGCAGTTGTGGGTTGGGTTTAGCAGGTAAACCTGAACGGGGATAAATCAGCTTTTAACCATCTAAGCCTCCGTGGCGCAATAGGTAGCGCGTTCGGCTGTTAACCGAAAGGTTCGTGGTTCGAGCCCACGCGGGGGCGGAATTTTTTTTGTAAAAATGAATCAGCTTTCTATGTAGAGCTACTCATATAGTGAATGAGGATATGCTGAATTGTCATTTGAGGTTAAATATTTATCAGAATATGGATGCAAATTAACTACAAGAGAAATCATAAACTTACTAACAGGCATCCAAGCCTCCGTGGCGCAATAGGTAGCGCGTTCGGCTGTTAACCGAAAGGTTCGTGGTTCGAGCCCACGCGGGGGCGTAATTTTTTTTCTTAAAATGAACCAGCTTTTTATATTGATAAATTTTAAATCAGGATATTATGCTGAATTTGCATTTGAAGTTTAAAATCAGCCTATGAATGCAAATTAATTACAAGGATATGCATAAATTTTGTAGTATTCATCCACGCCTCCGTGGCGCAATAGGTAGCGCGTTCGGCTGTTAACCGAAAGGTTCGTGGTTCGAGCCCACGCGGGGGCGAATTTTTTGTAAGTAAATGAATTTTAACTTTTAACAGTTTGGCATCATGGTTAAGTATGCTTGATGTTTGAATCAGCGTTTCATTTCTTTTTCATTTCTTTTTCTTAGACACGTTATCAGTTTTTGATTCCTGAAACTTGATGAATGCAGCTTTTTTGAAAATAAAGTTAAGCATACTGGAGCTGGAGCCCGAATAATATTTATATTTGCCTATTTACAGATTTGATAAACTACATGAACTGGATACCAGCTGCCGAATCATCCATATAAAATGTCGATTGTGATGGATGAAAGACTTGATCGTACTCAGGTTCACAGACATCACCGTCCACATCATCACCATAAGAAACCCACAAAGCTGCGAAGCACAACGAGTGGACCAGTTAAGATTGACGACGAACAAGACAGGGAAGATCTACTTCAAACTGTTGAGCAATTGACTCGAGCCTGTGACAGTTACAGGAATGAGTTGCAGAAGCAGGAAGGTAAATTTATATACTTGTTGGAGCTAGTATATATAGTTGGCTATTTTACATATAATAAACCAGCTAATATGGAAATTGAATTCTTAGCAAGCAACGTTCATTAATGCTTGCATATAGTTGTACTTATCCGATTTCTGGAGGTAGCTGCTCTTACTCAGCATTTTACGCTCTGCCCAATAATGTAATTTGTAATTCTTTGTTTTGATTTTTTCTAGATAAGAATGCAAAGGAGCTACTAAAGTTAAACCATGAAAACGAAACTCTTCAACTCGAAATGTGCCGACTTCAGGAAAAAATGGACTTTTGGAAATCCAAATGTCAGCGTCAAGAACATGAGAACGTTGTGATCGCCAGGAACAAGATGCTCAACAGAGAGAATCATACTTTGAAACAAGACATAGAAGTTTACAAAACCGTAATCCAGCGATTGAACAAGGAAATGAGTTTCTATCAAGACAAGCTACGAACCAAATTCCAATCTTCACCAAATAAAATCCCAGTGTATTCCACATCCGATTCCGTACATTCAAATATGGAAGAGGGTAGTCAGTCTAGTCAAGCCAGCAATCTCAACTCCGACTTGCAGGAACCTCAGAAGACCCTCCTGCCTCTTCTTGGTGCTTACGATGAAGTAATATCCGAGAAAAACGAAATGATTAAGGAACACGAATTTGCATTGGAAAAGTTCAAAGCCAAATGTCAAGAAATTGTTCGAGAGAATGAAGAATTACATAAAATTGTTGGTGAGACCAAACACAAGGGTACTGTCTCCACGAAAGATTGGAACGTTATTGAAGAAAATGCTAAGCTAGTTCTAGAAGAAAATGATCTGCTGCATGAGAAAGTGGAAATCCTTGAGCGGAAAGCGACGCTGGTAACAAACACGTATAACGAAAAAGGTAAATTCAAATATCAACGTCAAAATTCGTAACTCAGTTGATGTAGCGATTCATTGACGAAGGTTTGACACTATTTATATTTTCTAAACAGTGGACAAACTGAAGCGAAAGCTGGCCACACTGGAGGACGAGAAGTCTAGACTAAACTCGAGCGCCATGGAAATGGACAAACAGTGCAGCCTGCTGAGTGATCAAATTACCAAAATGTCTGCTGTCATTCAGCAACGAATACCAGTCGAAGAGCATGAGAGATCCGTGCGGGAATGCAAGGAGTTAGTAAAACAATCCACAATTACTCCGAATTCAAGATTTATAAAATATACTAAATTAGGACATTTTATTTTACATCTTTTTTGAAATAGACTTTTTGAAGAACTGAAGCGGAAGTACTCTGCAGAGAGAGCAGGATTATTGAACAAAGTGGAGGATTCGGAATCGGAGAAGCAGCGACTCATTGCTGAAGTGTCAGATTTGACTGCAGATAATGAAAAACTTCAAGCAAAAGCTGAGAGTTTAGAAGCATCTTTGGCGTAAGTGCAACACCCGAGCATGTCGTTGAGCATTGAGCATGATTGTGTTGTAAATTGTGACTGGTTTACACATAATTCTTGCAATCGGTTCCCTACAGTGAAAGTTTCGGGACGGTTATGAAACTGAATACTGAAAAAACAGAATCAGGAAATGCTCGTAAAGAAGCCGAAAACACGATCAATGAAATGATGAGATTGACCGAGTCGATGGTTACCGAGAAGCAGAGTTTGGAAGTAGCATTTCATGAACAGCGACAAGCCATGGCACAGATCATGCTTGTCAGATCTCAAGAAGTTCAGCTGCTTCACGAGTGGCAGGAAAAAATTCGGGTAAGTGCAATGACATAACCTGATTCGTGGTTTCCGCAGTTTAGGAATCTGCTAGATTGTCACACGCGGTGATGAAATAAAAATTCTTATTACGAATATGAAAATTAATATTACAGAAAATGCAGCATGATTACGAAGAGAAACTGGAGAAACTTCAGCACCGTATCACCGAATTGGAGTCCCTGCTGGAAACTGTTGGTGACAGGCATTCGGCTGATATGTCTCAGCTGAAGGATTTAGTCCATGAGAAAAATTCGCACATTGAAAAGCTTCGTACAGAGAAAAGGTAAACGTGTATGTTTGAGCTAACAGCCTAATACCCAGCAGAGCGCCCCTTTTAATTTATACATTCGAAATTTAAAAAAATATCGAAAGTGTCAAGCATTTGTAATTTCATTCCTGGAATCTTCAATTTTCAGACAGTTAATGGATGACCTTGAAACAGTATGGAAGGCCTCAACAAAGGACCAGAAGTCAAAATCCAGTTTATCTCCTGGAAGACCGAATATCCCACGATCCTCATCAAACCAGTAATTCGGCCTTCATCAACTTTGTTAGTGTTCATTCAAGTCTTTCATGAAAATTCCAAGTATATGTACTACGTCACGTCATATGTAATCTGGCCAAAATAAGTCCAGTATTTCCAGCATAAAATATTTTTTACTACATCCGTATCCGTATCCGTCCATTTCAGCCTTGCGTGTTGCGTGCTCCAATTGTAATGAAATAGTTGAAATATCAAGGACATTGTGCAATGTTAAGGTAATAATTTAAGTACAAAAGGTGCCCTTTGTTCTTGTCAGATTGCATGAAACCTATTACGCCATTCTCTCCTTTCTTTTGTGCAATTCACTCTCCAAACAAAACCGTTTCACTACGTTCTTTAATTTGAGTAGCCTTGCAATTTCAAATCATCTTACTATGGGCTTATATGATTGCCTGTCACTTGTCAAGCTGCTTGATCTTAATTTAGACGTATACGCCTCGTTCTTTCTTCGCAGAATACGGTGTCATGTCTCTTCTCTAGTCATATTTAATTAAAATGATTGAATAAAATGAGGATGTCCGTCAAGTCAAGATCTGGGTTACCCGCCCTTCTCATGCTGTTTTCTTGCAACGTATAATTAACTCAATTTGAGTGAGCGAACCATGTAATCTTAAGCCAGCCTGGATGAAAGACGACCCCTGTGTTCTCCGATGATGCCTTATAATTAAAAACTTGGTATCTGGGTATGCGGTCTGGAATCTGGATTTTCACGCGTGGGTGCCGGAGGAAATGCTTACGACCCTGCCTCAGTTATCCAGTTCATCAAGAACTGTCGTACACGTAGAGGCTTGGAAGGCGGACCAAATAACGAGCCACCATTTGGGCATATAATGTTTGCGCGGATGACCTTGTATTTATAACCAAGGTATCACATTGCATGTTTATTAATTAAGCAAGGTTATTCATATGCATTGCGAATATGCGTAAACTTCATTTCGGAGTTAGGTCATTATATGTGGTTTATGCATATTTGGCAAGGCCACCATAGCCACCATTTTTTCTGATTTTTTCTCAGAACCAGTTTACGGCGGAGCATACTGTGTTTTAAGTAAATACATTATATTTATAATCCTAAATTTTGAACACGTTTTCTGAATTTTTGTGAGGTTTAATTTATCTCAAACTAGGTATTTAGCCTGTTTCGGTTGCGTATTTTGAGATCGTACATTAGAATTTAAACGCATTAATGCTTACAGACCACTTGACATAATAAATCGCACGTTTCGGCAACACCTAACGTGACAAAAATATGACAAGCTGTCGCTCATAAGAAAAACATTACAATCTACACGTCCTATAAAGGAATTGATGTACAATTATTTCATTTCAGTTTCGGTTACGTGTTTCTTTTAAAGTTTTAACCATGCATCACTGACTAAATATACCAATACTATGCATATGCAGCACAATATCCTATGGCAACCGACGTTTTTACAAGAAAAAGAACCAATCAACAAATTATTTGTATGAGTTTGACATTTTCAAAGTTGACGCCTGGGAAGAATTTGCAATCACCTTCAGTTGCATATAGATCTCAACCAATTGACATCCAAATTTTCTGTCATTGACAGGAATATTTGTTAACACCTATTCCTGTTGACAATCCTTATCGGGAAGTAGGACAAGGAGCATAATGTCCTTGAAGGAATGTTGTGCTCCCAAGGTCGCTCCACCATCAGTGGGTGCAACCGGAAAACCGTGCTGTCCTAAAGGGGCTGCCAGAGCAGCAGCAGCGGGGGTTGGTCTTCTTGGTGCTGGCGCTGCGAGTAGCCCATCTGCGACAGGTACAAATGCCATAGCTATTTTGCTTTGCAAGTTTTAGAGCTGGTCATTCTAAAGCTCCAGAGTTGTATGCTGATATTCGATACTTTTCGATAAAATCAGACGAAATCTTTTACTACTACAGATGGTGCACCGAAGCCTGTCGTTTCGAAAGCCTTACCCGCTCCGGTTATTGGTCCAGCAAAACCTATGCCGGTAGTTGCACCTGTAGTACTGCCTACTACAGGGCGCATCATCCCGTCAGGTTACGGTTTCGTCGTCCTGACGGCTATTGGTTCCGTCATGCTTCTCACCTGGAAAGCCATCAAAGTTGGTCAAGCTCGGGCTGAGCACAAAGTTCCGTATCCAGCAATGTACTCCCTTGACAATGTTGCCTTCAACTGTATTCAACGGGCTCATCAGAATACTCTGGAGAACTACCCGCAGTTCCTGACACTGTTGCTCATCGGTGGTCTTGAGATGCCATACTTCTGGTAAGCAATGGCGACCACCATATTCGAATCTTCAAGTTTCATGCTTTTCAAATTGTACCGCGGCATCTGATTTGTTTTTCTGAAAGTGCGCGAAACTTCAAACCTAAATCCTATTTTTGGCTTCGATTCCAGCACCCTGGGAGGTATCATCTGGATCGCTGGTCGAGTTGCATACGCTAAAGGATACTACACTGGAGATCCTCGTAAACGAGCCCGTGGAACTTTCGGAATTGGTGGAATGATTATGCTGGGCTTGGCTACAGCACGATTTGCTCTTCGACACCTCTGGTGAAGAAATCTGAACTGGGTCACTACTCCGGAAGTTTCATTACAGACTCAATACTCAACCTGAACCAACATCCAAAATCGGCCATTTCGTGTTTCCAGATTCGGCTCACCATCATCGCCAAGTTCCATCTTACAGTGCAGAACTCAAATTCTGGAAATACCGCTTCCAAATTCAACAAGTGATACAACTAGTCAAAATTCCAAGATGCTTCAATAAAATCAAAGTTTCTTGATTTTCTAAAAATAGCTGGTAATGTCCTTCGTGTAATTTTTACCTAATGGTTGAATTCACTGGCTTTCCATTCAACCAACCCCCGACCACGTAATGACCTAAAATTCTGAGTGATTATGGGTGCGAATTTGTTAAATCCATCAACCCAAACTCGAATATCCTCAAATTTTATTCGAACAATAGAAAACACTTGTAGGCATTTAGCTTCAGACAATAGTAAATTGCTGCTCATAACAATAGAATAATTATGTATGAACAAAAATCTGTATGAACTGCATGCATGGATCAACTGAGCGAAGAGCGAAAATCAGGTCTGATTGCATCAAGTCCACCCACAAGCCCACGCCCACACTCAAATCCAGAGACAAACACACGCAGGATGTCATCTTCCATCTGCATATTTTTTAATTAGCCAGTGTTCTACTTCCATGATTCCCAATCAAACGCTATTCTTCCTCTCCACAATAATTCGTAGCTTGTATTCAGCTCTCAAAGTGTCTACCACATTCTCATATCAATCTAAAACATTAAGAACGCTTAACTAGACACTAAGCCTTGCGGCTTGTGAATATCATATCAAAATGCACGCAGAGAAGCAAAGTTAAGTAATTGCACTGTGTTCTTATGATTACCTACACATTCTGAGATACAATGTTTTATATCACATTTTAATATACAGCTTTGATGCTGGGAACTTCTAACTAACGATAATTAGACGCCGAGTGACACAGAGGGTTTCCTTTACATTTCTTATCTAACCTTTAAAAGAGTGTAAACCACACCACAAGTCAAAACCTTTTCCTGATCCATAATTATCCGAGTCGTTAAAGACAAACAAACACTTCAAAGACGAGCCAGGAACGAACGTCTCATTGAGACTCATTGAAGTTTGACAAGGACGAGAGCTTGCGCCCGAAAATCGGGGTTAAACTTTAAACCATACACAAGACAGCAGGGTGCATATATGCATGCAAATTTACTTTACTGTACTGGCATGACATCTCGTACATCGATACACCGAACCGACCCGATACTTTTGGGATCACCAATTCCTGGTTTGGTTCAGCATAGCATGGGATATAAATAAAATTTACCCGCACCGCACACACGGAATATAACAATTATGCATTATGCGAGACAAAGGCAAAGTGGGTAAGATGTAAGATAAGATCAGGCGTTGCGGTTATGTGTGTGGCTTGGGCGAAAAGCGGTTTTAGCTTGGCCGTATTTTGATATTCTCGTTATGCATACGTTTCCCTATCTGCTGCTGTTTTCATTGCTCTGGGCTTCTGCATAATGCTACACTTAACGCTTGCTGTTTTTCTCCGTCTGCTCCTGAATTGACAAACGGGAAACCGGATCATGTGCACATGCAATAGGATGGAATGGGGAGAAGGAACACACAGCAGCAGTTCATGATCCAATCCAATCCAGCACTACATAGGCGATTCACCTTGCTTGGTTCAGACGAGAAAGGTGGAAAGATTCGAAGAATTGTGCACTTCCTCTACTTTTCCCCTCAAATAAACGAAAGGAGGCAAAAGTGACTCATTCAGCAGAATCAAAACACAAGTCAGAGTCAAAAGTCGCATTGCTCAACAAGATATAATCGGCTGGGGGTCCGGTTGCATTTATTCTTTAGTGACCGCAGTGCAGAGTGCAGTGCATCATAAAAGTTGTGTGTGTGGGTGTATATGAATGTATTACTTGACTTGAACCGGTTCTTCATTTCAAGTATTCTTCCAGCCTGGAGACTGACCACGACCAAAGGTGACCGACCAGTGTCAAGTTAATAATTTGTAAGCCGATATGATGAATCGATGACTTGGGCGAGGACAACAGATGATAGCTCTTCGTTGACTGAGTCAGAAGGAAAGCCGAATCCTTTGTCATTTGTCATTTGTTATTTGTGCTGCATAACTATAAACTCTCTTTGGTATTTCACAAACAACAAAGGTAAGTCATATAAAGTGCAGTTTGACTTTTTCCAAATGAAATATTCTTTTATCTATTAATACATAATATTAATCTATTGGATCTATTTTTGTTGTGTATTGATTCAATACAAGTACTTTGAATGGTTTTCTTCTTCAAACTGCAAAATTAAAGTATGAATATTACAAATTAAGAATTATGAAATTACTCGTCTGTCGTCGTTTGTCGTTTGTCGTTCATCGGTTATCGATTGCACATTAGTTCATAATAGTTTGTGTTTGTAGTTCGGTATTCGGTACAATGATGCTGCAGTGCAGTGCAACAGCTTTTACTACATATGCGCCGTACAATTGACAATTCTTACACGAACAACGGACGTCACCCGTTGTATGTTGCATAATCTTACAGATGACAGAATGCGGTGCGATGTGCGATCTGATACTTACCATAAATACAAAATACCTAAGTTTACTTGCTGACATCCAGCTGATGACACTACACTCTCACACTACACTGGCTGGACTAGTTTACTCAACAGTTTTGCTTAGAAGCTAAAAGCCACTGATTTTCGCTGTTTTGTGTTTATCATCCCTAACACCTAAGTAAAGTACAAACAAAACAACAAATTGTTAAGTTGTATTTAACGAAAAACGAAAAACGACTTCCGGAATCCGTTTCACGATGATGTCATGATTCAAGGTTAGGTTTGGATTTAAAATACTTACATAGGAAATCTTCGACCTTCTTTAATTCAACCTTCTTTGATCAGATATTCTGTGTTGTACACATTTTATAAGACGTTCTACATCAAATTATAGCGATTCTAAATTCTAAAGATCATATAGCAAATAAGGAAATGCACGAAATATGCATTGTGCAGATGTTGGCGTTTGTCTGGAACTGTTAGATCTGTTTCAGAAATGAATAGAAGGTGCAATTCTGTGTCAAGGCTGATAGCATAATCTTGAACTTGATTTCTTTTGCTATACTTACTAGAGAACCTCTATAAAAATTGACTCCTATGTATTAGTATTATATTTGAACTTGACTTGAACGCGTTAGAAAATTGCTGACTAAATCATGTTAAGTAGCATTCATTCGTCAATCCCGTAACCATCAACCGTACGAAACTCAATCCGGGTGGTTCCTTGTCATTAAATGCCGGTGTCGATTGACGTTCGTTTGCGTGTGGAACATTGAGATTGTAAAGGTCATAGGCTATCAACTAACTTTTAGTATTGCATACACTGCACTTCACCATAAACTTAGGCTAGGTAAGTTTTTGCATTTCAACTTTTAATAACATTCGGCTATTTGTTGGCTGAACTCGTGTTTTCATGGCAGAAAGCATTTTGCATTACATTGCGTGGACAAACGAACCCAGCATTTCTACTGCGGAGCATTTACATGCATGTGTAGAATTCGTAATTTCTTGCTTAGTCAAACAAGTTATGTGTTTACCTTCACCACTATTTCATGTCCACGTCTCATAAAGCTCAAGCCAAAAGAATTTCCACATTTTTTACGGAAAAGTAGAAAGATGGATTTGCATCCAAATGACTTATGTTGATGAGTTCAAGTTTGCAACTGCATTGTTCCATGATTCACTTGCGAGAGAATTTGTAAGTATAATAGCTGTGGTAATTTGCGTCAGTACAATGGGAATTCTGACTTTTACTGATAAAGTGTCCGGCTCTTTTCCAACTTCCAACTAATGCATTTTACAAAACATGATATTTTAATCTTCACTTCACGTAAACATGTATTTCAAGGCATGGCTAATTGGTACGTAAATATGAATAGTCCTTCCGATTTTTCGATGCCGACATTCTGCTTAGCTCTGGGCGTTGTCCCAATTCTTGAGCCTGAAAATGGTAATAAGCATTTTGTTTTCCGGAGATTACTGTGTTACACGATGTAGTAGACTGTCTGTAGTCTGCATATGATAGGCTAGGTAAATAGATTACTAAAAGGCCGGATGTTCTTCATTGAAACTTTGAAACACTCTGCAATAAGCTAATGTGCAAACATTTTAGAATAGAAGGCCTCTGAGCCTGAGCTAAAGATAGGTTACGCTAGTTGGGTTGGATATGCAAATTACCGAATTCCTATTCAGCCCGACGACCAGGTTGACAAGTCACAAATCGACAAGTCGCAAATGCATGCCTGCAAACAAACAACCTTGTACTAAGCGTCAACTAGGTTATTATTGGTAAACATTAGTCATTTACGAAGGTTATGCGAATTCGAGTTCCTGTGCTGCATTTGTGTAGTGTGGATTCTATTAATTTCCCTGTACATTAAAATGCGTGCTTTGGCTTCTTCGTCTGGTTCCGTTTGATTGCTTAAGGAAAATATTAAAATCATTTTTATTTTTATAAATCAAAATTTAAGTGGCAATGAGATTAAAAAACGTTATAATATTGGATTGCAGGGTGAAAGCATAGGCCAATTGTTTTTTGAGCAAAGCATACCTTGCGTGTTTCTGTGCCTACCTCACAACGTTGCTCCTATTTTTTATAGCATTCGTTAATTATTTTCAAGGTAACAGGTAACTTGGAAGCTTTTCAATTCTGGTAATAAAAATCTTAATCTTGCTCATTTCCAGTGTTGTGATTTGTGATATGATGTGATCGTGAGCTGAATGAAGAGTGTGATTGTATAAGTTCCTTTATTTTAATTTCCGTGGAGAGTTACGTCCACAACGTAGGGTTTGGTGGTCCCTTGTCGAGGTATTAAGGATTAAGCAAGCGCTAATTAGTAAAACTGAAACTGAGGCCTTGAATGCCAAACGCGACGTGAAACTCTGTAAAATCTGAATGGACTTCATTAAAGTAGGAGCGTAAGGTGAAGCAGTAGGATTTGAGATGGGCTATAGAGTTTCATGGTTCGAATCCATTTATTTGTGTGTATTGTATTGTTCATCTGAGTTAGTTTTTGCATTTAGCGACTCGAAAACTCAGAAACGGGTGAGATTTTTTTTACCTACGAGATGAACTGTGAAAGAGGGTATGTAGTTGTAAATTGTACGAGGGTCGTTTCAAATGTTTTGGCCGATTTTGGAAAATATGTGAAACAAACAATAATATGAATTGGGTTGAAACTTTCGACACAGGTAAAACAAGGACCATGTTTTATTGCAGCAATAAATTGGGTAAAAATATCCATAAAAACAGTTTATATTACAATTTTAGTCGAATATGTCGTCTTTCATAGACGATTGACAAAACCTATGCCTCTGCATGTTTTTCGCACATAAATTTCCACGTTTGAGCAGAAATGCTCAAATGCACGAATGGGACTAATACCACATTTTTTGGTAAAAATTTCAAGTGATTTCGTTAAGTAGTACGGACGAAGTAATTTACTTTGCAAATTGCTCAAAAGCGATTTTTTTTTATTTCAGAGAAAACCTGTAAAACATAAACAGCTGAACTTCAGCTCATGAAACTTTAAAATTTCTCGATATTCTAAGATTTGTATGGTCTTCACGGTTCACGGGAGTCCAACAACGGTTACTGTAATGCAAAGGAAACATGAGAATGAAAAAAATTTAAGAGAAAAAATAATTGTTCTGAAATAATGAAAAAAGTCGACCAAATTGAAAAAAAAAAAAACTATCAAGATATTTTAATTTTTAACCAATTTCTTCAACAATGAAATGAAACAAGGTGTTTGCTTTCAATGGGACGAAAGCTTCAGCCAAATTCATTCACTTTGGTCCATTTTACAGCTTTTCCAAAATCCGTCAAAACTTTTAAAACAACCCTCGTCAATTTGTAATGTGGGCCTTTCGGCTGTCTTGTCTACACTTCTGCCTATCTGCAGCCTAGTGTAAATAAACTACCCTACAAGTAGCAAAAATCTCCACCTACGGTTTACGGCTACTGCTGAAACCTCATTCTCATGATTCCAGCCGAGCTGAAGCCCCTAACGCTCTGTTAATGTAATGTAATGCATGACAGGGTTTGAAGAAGCCAGAAGATTTTATAACTTTATTTTTATTCACACGTTCTTCCGTTTTTTCGTTTGATCCTTTCAGTTTTCAACCTGAAGTTGTCTTCTTCACTGGGCTGGGCTCTCATTGGGAAATTGGGATTGGAGTCAAGAAGTTGTGAATAGTTAACAAAAAAAAACCTTCAAGTACAAGTCATCCCCATCCGCGGAAGAAGGAGCAAGTATTTCTCCGAATTGATCTCAATGTAAATCGACGTTTAAGTATTTTAACGAGGAAGAAAGACGAAGAAATAAAATCTGCAAATGGATATGCACGTCCAACGTCCAACCTGATTGGTACGTTACTCATCGTTATGTGGTGTAAATTCGAATAATATCTGACCATCGCTTAATTTAAACCGGTTCGCCTTTTATTACTCCACACGTCCGTGTAAAAGTGCTAGCCCTTAAATCTCAGTTATTCAATGTAATATTTGTTTACAGGATTTCTTAGATGAAGCACCGGTAGCAGAGGCTTCAAAGGAAACACGAAGTATCAATAAAAACCTCAAAAGTCAATGAGGTGAACAAGATGTCTGAAAGGAAAAATAATTGCTACAGTGAAACTATTTTATCTAATCAGTGTTTGATGCTTCTGTCATAAAAAATTAATCTGCCCACTTAACACTTAACCAACCACAAATAACGTTGGCAAAAAAGGCTTATATCAAATACTATGCCTCTGAATGAAGATAAGAATGATGGCCACTAAAATCCTTGCTGAAGAACCACGCTACTAAATCTAAAACCTCACTTCACTGCCAGTGTGTGGAACTATAAGCTCTTTGACCCTTAAATACCAAATACCAATTTAGTGGTATTAATACCTACCTAACAAATTCTATAACCAGTTATTCCTATGATTTTGTGATTTTTAGTTTATTTTATTAAGTTTATTTTGACCAATCCAGTCCCTTGCATTTACCAATTTACTTACCAAAGTCCCACCAATACCAAACATACAACTGTGATTAATTTTAACCAAAGGAACATAGTTATCTACCGAATTCGAAAACGCTGGTTCAGCAGAAGAATTTGTGAAAGAATTGTTCATCATGGAATTTGCCCAAACTTTGGAGGAATGGGCGAAGGACAAGCCGCTCAGTATATTACAATTGGATCCGGCGGATCGTGCTGTGCTTCGAATTGCCGGTGAGTCATTGCCTTTTGATTGTAATTTATTAGGATATTTGGAAAGTTTTACAAATTGGTACACTCAAAATCGTTCATGCGGCAATACGAGGGTCGTTTCATTACTTTCGAGCCATTTTGGAAAAGCTGTAAAACCGACAAAATTGAACAGATTAGGCGCAAATTTTCAGAACATTTAAAGTAATTAATACTTATTTTACATTTAAGCTAAAAATTGGGCAAGAATATCTACACACCAGCTACACACTGACAGTTTTTATTACAATTTTAATCGACGATCTCGTTTTTTTCACAAGATTTTTCACAATTTCAAAATTTTTGACTTCTCGTATTTTTCGACAAAGATTTCCACACTTATACAGACACGAACTAAAATGTTTTCGGTGAAAGTTTCAAGAGATTTTACAAAGGATTTTATGGATGAAATAATTGATTTCAAAATTTACCCTAAACTAAAGCGTTTTTTGTGGACATTTTTTGCAAGAAACCTGTAAAGCAGAGAAATGGCTGGACGCAAATGCATAAAAATTTAAACATATTCCAAATTCCAATAATCGCATATCGCATTGTCTTCATAGTTGCGGATCGGCGATTGTTCAGATACAAAAGAAAAATGAGGGAAAGAAATTCAAAGAGAAAACGTAGAAAGTCAAGTCTGAAAAATTAAAAATAATTATTTTAGGCTAAAATTGTAAAATATGTCAATGCAGATATTTTTGCCCAATTTTTTGCTGAAATATAATTTGTATTACTTTAAATGTGCTGAAAGTTTCGGCCCAATCCATTCATTTTTGACGGGTTTACAGTTTTTTTCAAAATGGATCAAAATTAATGAAACAACCCTCGTTCCACAACAGGTAGGTGAGCATTGATCGAAACGGCTAATTTGGCTAGACATTGAAGGTAATAGCAAATATTTGCTAGTTTCTAGGTGTGACTCGCACTGTTTTGCCTTGTCTTCAAGATTTGCTTCATCCCAATATAAATAGACACTTTTGGCATCCTTAACTTCAGGTTCCTGTATTCCGTAATTAAATCAACACTTCATCTCCTTCTAAGCTAAATAGCAGAGATACTAAACCAATTACCCTTCCATTAGCATAAGTAAACGTATACACATGAGTTTTTGTAGTAAAGTGCTGTGACTGTGGATGTCATATTTCTACGCGGTTTCGTAGCCAGTCAATGGAAAGTGGAGATCGAGTCTAAATGCTTAACAGCTTGTCTCCATGTAATAAAAGACGATAATGGGTTGAAGTGTTGATTTGCGTAGGTGTATGTGTGTATTACCAAAGAGTTCAACTAAAACAAGAGTCGACGTCGATTAGCATAAGTGTGATACATCATCTTGGGTTTCTTGAGACTGGTACACAACGAATTATGTGTAAGTTATACAGATGACGGACCGAAGTCCGAATTATTGTATGTGAATATTTATGTGCGGGCGTATAAATAAAAGGTGGAAACAATAAGAAATTTGGTTTTTGAATTTATTGTATGTATATTGTATGTATGTATGAGTATGGAGGTGGGTATGTATGTATGATAGAATGTATTTGGAAGGGAATTGAGAAGTTTCATGTGGTTAAGAAAAGGACGCTTGTCTTGAGAAGTGGATAAGCAGAAGCGTTCACTGGGGATATGCTTGAAATTTTAATTGTTTAGAAGTAATGAGATGACTATTGTGGTGGAGTTGAGATTTTATTATCTGTTTGACGCTTAACCGCAGTTATGCAGTCG
>JAQFXZ010000391.1:0-20554 GCA_034694025.1 Ceratophysella scotica | reverse complement strand
GGAAGACATGAGGCAAATAGTGAAAGCTAAAGTATTTCTTGTAAATATGTAACTTATTTTCTTAACGTTGTTGAAGCAATCCGGATAAAAAGGTATATTTGAAGGATTGAGGTAGTTTATGAATTTTTGGTTTAGATTTAAAAAAAAAACCCGCAGGTTGAAAATTAAAAATGGTCTATGGTTTGCAAAAACAAATCCCTGTGCTTTATGCCACATGGCGTAGGGCGACAATTGGGCGGCGACAATTGGGCGGACGACAGTTGGGCGGACGACAGTTGGGCGGGGGAAAATCAAATTTTTTGGTAAAATTAAGGTCCTAGGCATGTTAGGTTAGGTTGGGCTATTATTGTAAGCACTTACTATAAGTTGTTAGGTTAGGTTAGGTCCTGAAACGCCCGCAAATTACTGTTTTATCAATTTTTTCTACGCCCAACTGTCGTCCACCCAATTGTCGCATAACCCCACATGGCAGGACTTTCACCGGCTGCTTTTGTATTTGCTTGCATGAATTCATTTCATAGCGCCTTTAAACCATGTAGTGCAGCTTCAAATATGGGTCTCTTGATGTTTTACTGTGATCGTTAACATGACACATTTGAATACAGGTAAACTTTAGCTATTAACTTACACCTTTGCAAATAACCTATGGGTCATGGTTACGGGTCGCATTTATGATTTGTTTGAAGGTCTATCGAGCGCGATGTAGATTTACAATTTCTGCCCCATTTTCATTTGCAGGCACTCTATTCAATGGACAATTCACCAATTGTGCCAAGTGCTAGTACTTTTTGCAATTTTTACGTAGCGTAACTCCGTTCTGTCAAGGAAGTGGAAAGTATTTCGAATTCAAGCAGAAGAATCCCATTTTTTGCGAACCGAAAGAAATTAGCACAGAGTAAATTCTCTAGTGAATCTTGGCGCAGGCTGCTCGGGCTCTGGAACGATCATCCTATTGTCCCACTGTTCCTACGCCCGCCTCCTCACTCTGATTAGAAATGCTATAAACAAGAGTCAAATTCCTAATAGCCAGGGTACACACAACGTATCGTACATGTCATCCTTGGTCACATACCAGTACCCAAACCTGCATGCAGAATGTATTCTCATCATGACCATTCCGTAATTAGGAACAAACGACTCGTCTCTCGTTTACAATTTGGGATTCGTGTCCAGAGTGATCTTATATGATAATGTAGCGCTAACTCGGACTTACACAATATCATATGAACTGAACAGAGCTGAGAGAGCAGTTCAATTGGTGAAAAGAAAATTTCAAGTATTATGAATTGCACGCTCAAATATGAAATAGTTGGTAAAATTCGAAGCATCGAGCCTAGAGTAAACGCTTCTAAGTCAGTGGCATAGCGCATACTTTTTTGTACACGCTAAAGATTCTAGCTTCAACCCACAATTCGTTGTAGCTCTGAGTGGAAGCTGTTACAAAACAAAGAAAGCAATTGCGCCCAGTTTGCAGTGCTTCTTTTAGTGTAGGGAATACGAGTATTTCGGCATGCCCCTGTGGTCGCATGACATGATGCACGTGCACGGTGCGCAGCATACGAGGTATCATTTGCACTGCACCAGCATAAGTGAATATTAGGGAAAGTGATCGTGAGCTGAGCAACTTTCACCGAAGAGATTCGAGGTGTCAGATGCGCTTCCTGGCAAAATACTTAGCAAATTTTTAGCGACACCAGAAAGAACCTAAACGATTCCATTCTAACATAATACTGTTGTTTTTCTGCAATAGCCGCGTACTGTGTTCAATTTCTTTGATCTCCAACTGCCTGCGGCAGGTTTTTCATTTCCAAGTTCCAAGTCATGTATTTCTCTGAAAACAAAAGGAGGCTGGAATTGGCTGCAAGGACCTGAGCTTTCACTTGTAAAGCGTGCGGAATGCCCTGGCTGAGTTGGATGGACGACAAAACCTTGGTTGCTGGGCAAGGAGGCCGAGAGAAGGCGTGTCACTTGAGGTTGACTGGAGACCGCGTTTTCCTCTGGGAAAGGGACAGGGTGGAATTTTGAGGTGAGCTGAAGGGAGCTGGGATCTGTGAGCTGGACCCCTCCAGCAAACACGACTTTCTCTCCACTGTTTGGTTAACTAACGAACAGAACGTAAGATGGAAATCAAGTTAGGTCTCGGAGAAAAGTCAACTGTGACTTCATGTTGACATTTCCTACACCTACAGCCAGTCTCATCTATACCAAATATAGTCAATCGATTTTTCTACAAAAACTTACTCGAACAATCTCCGGGGATTCTTTTCCAGGAATAAATTTTACACGAATCTAACGGCCAAGTCTTTCTTCCGCCTCACAAAGGCTTACCGCTCCTTCATTCTCTTCAGCCCTCGTCCCAATGCTTTCTCCTGAAACACTGTGCCCGGCTTCCTAAGCAATGGGCCTCTCGCCATAACTTCTCGCTTATCAGCTGGGCGTTCTAGAAATTAGATCCTTCTGCATTTTACGTGCGATTATGAAAGTGCATGAATAACCGTAGCTCCCCTTTCGATATTTGCTGTGAATTTCTCTCAGCTAAGTCATCCGTCACACGATAGTTCTCTAGTAATCGCAACTTTTACCAATCGTTCGCTGAACTGTATTTAGTTTTAATGGCTTCCTATTCAATTAGGTAATTAGTAGTCTTAAGAGCCTCGAAGCCACAAATACCAAATTTATTGAAAATACTGAGGTGAAGTGGAGTTTGAGGTGCTTACTCTTTTAGTCGTTCAACATTAGTCGATTATTGTGTTAATACAAGGGAATTACTACACATTGTATACTTAATTTTAATGAATGAATTGGACTTTTGCGTTAGGTATGTTAACTGTCCATAAATTTGGTTGAATTCTTTAACACTAAAAATTAAAACTACTGTTAGAGGGTACGTATGTACATGACTTTACACATTGTTCTTCGTTTCCTGTATTAATTAGAAATCTGTTTTATATTTAGCATATCATTGTCAAATGTAAACGATGGAGCATGGAACATAATTTGTCCGACCACCTGTCCACCTGCGTCCATCTTCAGATTTTAGTAATTAAATTATGCCCATTTCACTCCACATGGCTCTGTGCGTCATGTGTTTTGTAGAGTAGGAAAGAAACCGGCTCCTGTCAACTCATGAAGCTACAAAATCCACCTATCTCGTTCAATCAGCTACGAAATACAGGTAAACCAAGACCAGGTAACCTGGAAATTCCTCTTTGCTTCACTAGATGGTTCGACAGGTATGCACGAAAGCTGTATACGACGCCGCCGACGCGACCCGCAATGCATTGGAAAAACACGTATCTCTGAAAAGTAGGTGAGGTGTACGTACATGTGTGTGTAATGCCACTAAAGTAAAAAGTTCGGAGAGTAATAAACCTTTGTTCAAAGCGCATTGCATCGCAATGTGAATAAAGTCCATAAATGCAATACTACCTTACTCAGACTATATTCTATTCTAACAGGAAAATTCGATTCCTGATTATCGGAAGTTGGTAGATACGAGTATACTCGTAGTATGTAAAATAAATTCCACCTGAGCAGAAAATCCAATAATTTGCTTCCTAATGTTAGTTTAACGATTGAAGAATCAGTTAAAAAAAATGATGCTCATGTACGTATTCATTGACATTTAAAACATATTTTTGGTGCAAAGATTATCTGTAGCTGAGGCTATTTTTAGGAGAAAAAAAAGTTATTACAAAACTTAAATTAGAAGCTAAGTAAGGGCATTTCTCTTTGTGATCGTCTATTATTGTCTGAAACTTGGAAACTTCATTTTGGGGTTACTATTAATCTACGTTTTTATTATTGGACTGAAAGGAAGCTAAGGTGGGGAGGAAGGTAGATGAAATTATTGACTTTGTTTGTCTTATCGTTTAATTAATAGTACGAAGTACCTAGTCCATTTCTGTAAGTGTGCCAGCTGGTCGGAAGTCACTACTAATCACCACATCTCTCCACACGGCTGAGTACGACAGCCGGTCACGTTGAAGTCAGTGGCCTTAACTTTGAGTATGTAATATGTATTGTTCTATTCCTTGGACTGGTATACCTGCCAACAAGCAAAATACGTGGAACAACAAAACGAGTAATAATAATAGTATTCGACCATTTAAACAACAACCTGCCTCTTCACTTATCCTCGTGGCTCATTCCTTTAACATGGAGTAGCCAGCAACTGTTGTCATGTAATCGAAATGCATACTGAGAGACAGGCCGGATGAAAGTAAAATCAACTTAATTACAGGGCAGAATCTCACTTCTGAGCAAGTCACAAAAAGTTTATGTTGATCCATAATTGCAGTACCTAATGATAAGATTCGCTGGTGCATTTTGCATAATCACTTGGATCCATGCAAATACCCAGATTGGCCTTATCATGTTTGAATGCAAATGCATTTGTGCATCACTGCGTTCTGCATCAAGAAGTTGACTGCACCAGAAAGCATGACAATACGACTAGACGTGCAATGCACATACACAATACGTTTAAATCTCAAATTCCTTTAGAAATCTTGTCATCTTCTTGAATGGATAATACTGTTTGAGAGGAGTTTAAAAGGCTCCCCGTCTGCTTGTCTGCTACCGTGAGGTTTGACACAATGGGTGCATAGATAGCGACAAAGTTGTGAGTTGAGTTATATTTAAACCTGGCACAGGTATAGCTATAGCTGAAAGCTGAAGCTCCAATCCAGGTGTCAAGAAAGACAGAAAAATTTAAAGGGACAGGACAGAAACGACCCGTGTTCTTCGCAGACAGTCAGTCCAGTTCATAGAACTAGATTCCACACCCGAAGGAAGAAATTCGGGTTTTCGTGTCCTCTGAGCTCATTTCTAAATGCACTGCTCCTCATATTATAGAATGCTCTTTTTATCATGCTTTAGAAGTCATAATTGCCCAGGCTGGAGATTGCTTGAATCTCTATACTCAGATTTTATATTACAGAATAATTTTATTACTACTAATTTTAGTTCACAATACTTTGTTTTTGTTTTGATATGGATCGATTATTTCAAATATTTTTTTGAAGGTACACTCTCCCAGATGGATTGATTTCCAATTTTTAAAAAAATTAAAAAATCTCGCATTTAACTGTTCTGCAAAAATAAAATGCTTGTAAAGTTTTTTAACAGCAGTAGTAATCGATTTTTAGCGAAAAAATTTCTATTTCCTTCAATTTTTTAAATTAAGTAAAATTTTCATTAGTTTGAAATAGAAACCCGTCTTGGCAGTGCAATTAAGGAAAATTTTGGGTTTTGGCAGGTATATTTTTCACAATGGAAGGATAAATGCTGTTTTGGTCTAAATCAATTCCATATTCCATATGATCAGGTTAGGTCAGGCGTCAGGCTTCAGATTAAAAAAAACTAATTTTTTGAATTAAAAATATTTGCTCCAGAGAAAGTTAGAATAGAGGGTGATGGGCCGATTTGAGCCGTTGTTCGGGATTGTCATCGTGATGCTGTGGAAGCGGAATACGGAGGGTTGTACACGAGATCATAAATTAATGTGAATAGAAGCGGAGGGGAAGTGGATGTGCACTGTATATGGTTTTATTCATGGAATTGGGATCAAAGAATTATTTTGTTGAGGAGGGTCGAAGACGATCTTTGTGTACCGAGCCTACACAAATGTCTGAATTCCCATCTTTCTTCTTCTTTTCTTGTGGCGAATACGCAATCCAGCACATGGACCTCGTCCTTCAGAAAAGGAAGTCTGAGAGAAGAAGGAAGGAAAGGGCTCCTTTTGTCCCCTCATCCCTTCAATTCAATCAAAGCCACTTCGTCTTTCAATGGGCCGGAATGGTCCAGGGACGCGTGGCTCGGGCCATTCCATGGACCAAAACGTTTTCCAAACCATTTTCTAAACACGAATCGAATCTTCAGGCTATTTCAGTTTCATGCTCTCTGAGTTCTATTTCTTCCTTCGGCGTACTCAGGATCTTTGTCCGATGTCCGATGGATTGCGGCAAATCTTCGGTAGAAATGGGAAAAGATAAACTGGAATTTGGGTTATGGCTAAAATTCAATCCTTGAATTTAAAATACAATATCATTTTATGTAATGAACTTAATTCAAAAATTAAAATGATATCAATTTTTTAATGGAATTTAATTTAAAATGTGAAATGATTTCATGAATTTTATATTTTTAATCTTTAGAACGAGTTGGCCATATTTTGAAACCAGCAATTTCTTAATTTCCGCATTTAAAATGTAAACAAGTAACGAATCAAATATTTTATCCAGAGATGCTCATGATTGCGTATTATAGTAGTCAGCGGGCGTTAGTTGACATTGCGCACGTGTGACCTTTCTCGACTCAGCCGCTGTTGCATGAGGACAAAAGGTGTAATAGATAAGTAATGCATTGGACAGTGCAGCAGGACGGGATTTGTGTAGACAAGTCTTTGAGACCCGACCAGGTGTCATCGGCCAGTTTAAAGAATTCTTCCTTGAGGAAAAACGTAAACGTAAAAAAGGGCAGCTGCACAAGTAGTGGAACGTTTCTATTACTGGAGTCTTTGGGCTTTTTACACACTTGATCAGATATTCACCCCTGAGCCACTCCGGGTTCCGTTCCTGAATTTTACGCTTTTCAGGTTCTCGTAGCGTAGTGGGACATACGTAGTAAAGATCTGTTTCCCCGTCTAGGTCTAACCTCACGAGCCCAGGACCCTTGCCTTTCTTCGGGGGTTTAAAGATCCAGAGGAAAACAAGCCGAACCCAACCTGAGACATTGACCTTCTCGTATACACAAACCTGCTCAATTCTACGCAGGAACCCTTCGGCCCTTACCTCTCTTCTTTAATTCCTAATTTCCTTATCTCAAAGGTGAGGCGTTTAGGACTTTTTATTCGAAATTTGACCTGATCCGGGTTTCTTCATCTTAAAACCTTATTTTTGGGTCTGCGTTTATCGCTTTCAGGAAAAATAAAATAATTAGCATAAAAACCTAATTCTTTTTACAACCCTTTATTCAGGCTTCCACAAAATCTAAATAGGTTCATATTCAAAATTAAATTTAAGTAAACAGAAAACATTGTTTACAATGTTTCTTATAAACACGATTTCTAATTAGTATTTTAATTCCTATATTTTGTTTGAATGATGTTTGTTGATTTCTTCTATTTTTTTTAGTATTATCCAACAATTTGCAAATAGTTATAGTCAGGGATGTAAAAAAAACTCTTTTATTTATATTTTTATGTTTCAATTGTGCCTTGATGTCAATAATTCTCAACGATTCTCATTTGTTCCATGAATGTGTATTTTCGTATTCCTAATTTATTAGGTTATATATGTGATTAACATATTTTACAACTTTTGTTGTTATACTTTATGTTTTGATCTGATTTTTAAATATTTATAGTTCTCAAATCGCACACAAGAAAATCACATTAAATATAAAGAATATATGTAGGTAGTAATCTAGATCCTTGAGTTAGTTCAGTGTAAAAGCAACATATTTAAATATAAATAATTGTACAAAAAATCGAGTCGAAGTTTTAAAATACCAGGTAAAAAATAACTGCGACGATTTGTGGGTAATAGGGAGAATGCGCAGAAGCTACATGCGGCTTGAAATTATACGCCAGTCGAATATCCATATTTTTTTCGAATTTCCTAAACAAGGCTTTTAGAAGTTTAACCTTGATTCTCGCTGAGCAGATGCTAAATGGGCAAGCCCAATTTAATCACGTATTAACCTATTTCACCTTCCACAAGTACAATATACATAATCATAAGTGAACCACATTAATTACTTATTTAACTTTACATTTGCATGCTTCTTCATCCTATTATTACCGCTTCCACTCATTTGCAACATGTTACGTTTTTCCATTGGGCAGTTTTTCTGACAGCCGGGCACAGCCCATTCTTGAGGTCCAGTTTCTTGGGTGTTGACCAGGAACAACTTTCAATTCCGTTCCACATTCAGCCCTCGGTTCCATTTCCTATTTTTACAGCAAAAAAAGGATCCCTAATGGCCCTTCTTCCCTAATGTCCGTCCAACTTCTCAGAGTCACTGACCACCGTCTGTTGTTCTCCCATTCCTCACAATAAGCCCATTTTGTGGGTAAAATTACTGTTTTGCACAGTTCGGAAATGAATAGAGACGCCCACAAGGACCGCAATAATGTTCCTTAGTCCCTTCAACCGTCCTTTACAAAACAAATATGAAAACTGGAAAAGTTGCTTCTTGACTAATTTGTATGCGTAGTACCAAATCAACCTGGTAAAACCACTCAAAGGCAGGATATTGAATAATTAGGAAAATTTATTGTGTCCGTTGCTGCTGCGGAAACAGAATTTGACCAAAAACATTACATTTTGAAACCTGTAAAAACTGGATGGGCAGAAGACATGATCTTCCTTTCTTCTATTTGTATTTTGTATATTGAATATGTAACAAAGATTTATGATGTCCGGTGTGGAAACTAAATTGTTTTCGGCACACACACTTACAATAAAATCGAGAAAAAATTCTGGTGAAGGTAAGATTTTGTGTGTGCTGTGGTCTTTCATATTCAAATCCGTACATCGATTTTATCCACTACGAACAATTTTCTTTTTTCCACATATTTGCGTAATCCTAATTTGTATTACTGGGAAGATAAATAGTTCCAATGTTGTCCTGTTTCGTTTTATCTTTCCAAGAGCCACAAGAAATAGAGCCTAGCAGCGATTTGAACCTAACCTTCGCTTCCTGAATACTGTTTCTAATCGTAATCTCTTACGTACGACCGACCGAGCATACAATAAGCATTTATGATCGCATTTCAAGGATGCAATGCCCCTACTAAAAAGGAGCAAATTTTGGATCGACTCTTAATTGTCATAACAAACAAAGTGAGAGAGGCAAAGGGTTGCTGGAAACGAAGGGCCGATTAGAGGGGAAATCTCTTGAGTGCAAGTGAAGGGCTCTCTTCGCGTACTCGTGCAATGCCAGACCAAGCCTTTGGCTTTTCTTGAAACGAGCGGACACTTCGCTCGTACCTGTAATTCGGCTATAGGGAGCGAGCGCTGACGCTAGCTCATCTCAACATACTCCCTGAAGATTGGCTCGTG
Organism: Ceratophysella scotica; assembly: GCA_034694025.1. Lineage (NCBI taxonomy): Eukaryota > Metazoa > Arthropoda > Collembola > Poduromorpha > Hypogastruridae > Ceratophysella > Ceratophysella scotica. The sequence continues at coordinate 11,486 of JAQFXZ010000391.1, read as the reverse complement.
CTTTCCTGTCGCAAATTTATAGTGTAGTTGTATGAAATGCTTTGTTGAAAATCGGATATTTACTATGGCTATCCTTGTAGGCGACGGTACGTCAGTAAACGGGTATTTCGGGTTAAACTTAACGTGGGCAAGCCACAAATTAGAAACGCTCGTTTAGCTCTCGTTCGGACTCGGACCTCCTTTTTTCTTCTGTTTTTTTTCGGAATTGTCGTCGCCAAACTTTCTTTTTATGTAAATGAATCTAAAATTCGATTATATTAAATTATTTAAGTTCAATTTTTTGGTAATTGACGTATTCACGATATGTAAGGGTTTACCGAATCATGCAAGATTTTGACCAAAATGTGACGTGTTGACCTACTCGGTTTTTCCCAGTTGCAGCCGAGCTGCTCTTTATGTCTAGACATTTCTCCGCACCATAGATGGGATCATTGTGCCCTCTTTCCCCACCTCCGGTTGACAGGTGCCCCCTCCTACATTCCTGCCCTCCACTAAATAAATATTCCCTCCGCTCTTCGAACAAAACTCCTGCCCTTCAGAGGGCGGAGGGCAGGAGGCAATGCCAATCTATGCTCGCTACGTTAAAGAAGGGAAGCGGAAAGCTGGAACTTTTCATATCCGCTCGAGGCCTATACACTTCTGCTGCATAGCCAAGCCAAGCCATTCTGTCGTAAATGAACGTTTTTGGTCAAAGGGATGCTCTGGTAGTAAGGGAAGGGACTTGGTCTGGTTGTAGCTCCACACGGCATCGCATCAGTCCATGTCGTACAATGCGTACTATGGTGATTACTCTTCTGGTGAGTTAGTTGGTGTGTGTGGAACACCTGGCGGATTGTCCCTGCCCGACCTATGCATGACTATGGACCCTCTAATTCCAGACCAGTACACCCCTGAGGACTCTTTCCAAAGGTCCCTCTTCAAAGAGGTTCCACATTGGGGCAGCTGATTTTCCTATTAAGCATAAAAAATCCAGAGTGCTGGCTCGACCAGCACACAACTTTGGTCTTACTTCCCAAAGTCCTCAGGAGTGAGGTGAGCCCGAGTTCTCAGTCGCGTGCCACTTCTTGCCCACGCTCCACCTAGAACACTTGTTGACAACGTCTTGGGCCGCGTCTTGTTCTCCAGTTCATTTCACGGAGTCACATCTGGACCTCGTGGAGTGAAAGTGCGAAATGCAGCCCGAACTCGGGATTTCGGAGGGGATTGTAGAGGAGGCTCCGGCAGACTTCGGTTCGACTGGACAGTCGGGTATTCTGGCCGAACTCCTGTGTTCCGAGTCATGTCCCGCCGAGGACACCGAGGAGGGTGAGACGGAGACGGACCCAGAACCCGTCCCCGTCCAGTCATACTTTGACCCCGTTCTACTCCATCATCCCAACGTTCTTGCCCAGCTCAAGACGCTGGAGGCTCAGGCCAAGAAACCCTGTGATTACTTCAGTAGCACGAGCAAGGATGACATCCTGCCCTACATGCGCAAAGTCGTCGCTTCCTGGATGCTCGAGGTAAGCATTGACGCAATGGGAACGCTATCTGCTCGTATTGTTTCAAAGATATGGAGACCTGCTCCAGTTCAAGGCTTATCTCTTGAATATGCTTATTTCGAATTTGAATGCTAAGCAGGCATAACTTTCTGTGTCCAGGTCTGTGAGGAGCAGTCGTGCGAAGACAGTGTTTTCCCATTGTCAGTGGGTTTGCTGGACCAGTTCCTGGGATGTTCCAAAATCAAGCCGCAGCAACTTCAGCTCGTGGCCTGCGTCTGTTTACTCCTCGCTTCCAAAACACGTCAAGAAAGCCACTTTTCTCTCCAGCTCCTGTCCTGGTACACGGAGAACAGCGTCTCTCACCAAACACTCATGGTAAGCCATTCATTCACAGCCTCCTTTCACTTCCACTCCGCTTGCTTAGTCGCTTTCTGTGCGTATGTTCTCTGGCCAGTGCCATGCGTCAGCCACCGAGGAGGGAACGGAAGGAGTCAAAACACAATTTCCGCTTCTCCCTTCAGAGCACACGAGTCTCGAGCCTCTTACAGTTTCGGCTCGAGTCGACTTGTACTCAAGAAAAACAGATATCTCGCTTGAATCAAGAAATGTTTTTTCCCTTTCATGCACGTCCGTCGGAAGTTAAAAATTACGATACGACTAGTTTGGTGTATGTTAGAATCAGGCATCGAAATCAGTCGTTGACCCAAATACAAATTGATACAAACAGATCGGCTTCACTATTCCACAAATCGTAAATTGCTTCCCAAAATGGATATTTAAACAAAATTACAAAGCACTTCTAGAACGGTTGGTTACGAACTTTCAAAATTTTCCAGATTTGCTGAACATTTTTCAGCATTGAAAACAAAACTGGTAATATTTAAACTGAAAACTCAACCCATCCAAAAATAATAATTGTTTAGGTTAGGTTTGTTGATTATGAAAGATATGTAAAATGTTGTTTAATTTCCCGAGTGTTTTCGGTTTGCGCTCCTAACATAGAAAACGGGTAGAACAAGTACAGGGCTCTCATAATCTGGTAATTCCGTCAAGAAAACCCACATAAGTAGTCCCTTCTGAGCTGGTGCATATTCAAAGAAAAGGCTAAATGTCAGGTAGCTGTAATATTTCATGTGGCTTGAGACAACCAACACACGCCCGAGTCTTCTTGGATCCACCCAGGTAGATATGCCCGATATCATCATGTGCATTGTGCATACGTTGGGTATATCTAAATATCCTGCATTGTAGTCCACAAACCCATTATCCGCCTTCCTTCCACACACATGTGAGGAAGTGGAGGAGTCAAGTACTCCCGAGTCATTCATTCACTCGGACTTAGTCACTCGTGAAGAAAGTTAACGTACACGCCACAGGCTCCAAGCTTGAGACTGTTTTGACCGGATGCATGTCCTGAACACTCTATTCAAATCCACACCAAACTCACTTTCCTTAGCAGCTGACCCTCTTCCCTAATTATTTTCTCCGGAGGAGATAGGCATCTTCCAACGCTTGCTTACATGAAGACTCAACATGGAATTCCCCTGCGCTTGAGCTACAGAAATCTGGAAAGAACTCAACCCCCCAAAAACACGTTTCTCAATTGGAATTGCATTCAAAGGATTTGAGGACCTGGATTACACCCTTCTCTTTGTCAAGTCTCATTAATTCAGAAGGAATTGGATGAGGGGATGAGCAAATAGTTAGGAAATGAAGGGTTCAATACACTTTCCGCTTCCCCTCCGAAAACAGACACGCAGATCCAGGTTCTCCGTCCACGGCCAATTTCTCTGGAGTCAGTTGGGCCTACTTAATTGTTTTTTGGAGTAGAATTTGACGAGCGCTAATTTCTGCATTTTAGCGCCACTTAGCCATTTTGCAAACCAATACTGAAAACTACCAAACAGAGAAACGTGATTCCAGTCGACCCGGCACAATGCACAATAGGGCAAAGCAACACATTTTCATATGAACTTTTAATATTTTTGCCCAATTTTCTCACCCAACCCAGGCTAACTTTGCCTAACTTTACTTGATTCAGTTTTGGCTTTGCCCAACTGGTTTTTACCAGTGACAGATTAGGTTCCAGGCAGTAGACGAAATTCAGACCGAAAATTGCCAGTAGGCGGTTGGGCGGTTGAGGTGACCCAATCGACCTAGAATCCTTAATAGCACACCAATTATTCCCGTCCCAGATCTCTCACCCCGGATGGGGAGGGTCCCAAAGGAAGGGTCCCAAAGGTCCCAAGTTGGTGTATATGAATTTGAAGGGAGCAGCGTAGAGGAATTGAAATTCTCAAGTCAAACTTTGGGAAGCCTCAAATAGAAAAGAGGGTATTTCTTCAGTTGTCACTTGAATGAGCTGCCCAAAGTTCCCATGGTTTTCCTTTTTTCCTCAGTCAATTGAAAGGGTCCTGTATCTTATGCAGAGTGACATCATTGTGTCCCATGGGGCCCTTGTCCTGATTCGGGTTGTCAAGTTAGGAGAACCGTATTATTAGGACCTTGAGACACGGGATGAAAAGCAGAAGTCAATAATGTTTTCCAAAGATTGGATTGGACTGGGTCATGGAGGCCTGGGCTGTGGGCCGTGTGCGAGGTTGGCTTACTCCAGTTCCTGAGCTCCTGCTGGTCCTAATGAAGTCAAGGGACTCGGTTGCATGCAATGAGAGAAGTGAAAAGGAAATCCAGCTAATTATGAAGCACACCTGGTTTCCTTTTTCAGCCACTCCGCCTCGCCTGTTGAGTTCTTGACATTTGTCTTGAGAGGAAGTGCATCGTCTTGGCAGGAAGTGGAAGATCCTCCGTGTCTATAACCCTTTGCTATGGACACGGAGGCTATGTAGTCTATGACTCCTCTATCCACCTCCGATCAGACTCATTACCATTACATATGATTACGGCTTCTCGACTCGGGCAGGAGACCACTTTTCGCCAACCATGCATGCGTGACACTTGAGGCACACTAACTTGCGGACCTTAAGTTCCTCCTCCGCAGGTCTCACCCAAACAATTGTTGTCTCAAAAAAATGCTTCTCGGTGATCAGTGGACCCAAACTAAAAAGTCTCCCTTCGGATTTCCTCTGCCACCGCTTTCATCCGGTCTCATCATCACAATCAAAACCCTTGCATATTAATACCTACGCACCTCACACCGTTCTCCCGACTTTCGTATCCGCTCATTACCATACGTTCTACTTTAAACGCTCTAAGCTTTCAATCAATTCATGCTTAAAATTGCAATTTTTTGCAAGACCGGGTTTTCTGCCAGCTTCCAAAATATGTTTCTTAAACAATAGAAAACACATAGATTTAAGAATCGTTAAAAATGACCCCTAATGCTTAAAGCATTTGCACTAAAATGTGCGACAAAAACAGTTTTTAATGTAAAAATACGCATTTGAATTTTGCTGATTTGCGCTGATTTGCGCTGATTTTGCTTGCTACAAAATCCATAACTGTTGAGAAACATAAAATAAAGTCAAGCCGCAAAACTTAGAAACTTCAAAGCAAATATTCCAAATCTCCAAGAAAATTGAACAGAAAACTGCTACAATTAAAATTTAGTTAAAGAAACTCAAATATGTAGTAAAAGTGTAAAAAAAAAAACATATTCAAAAACTCCAAAGTCTGCATCAGAATTAGTGCTCACATTAAAATATGCAAATACTGGATGTAATTCTGCACGAAAACCTTAAAATATGCAAAAATATGCAGTATAAAATTTGATAAGCACAGCCTAGTCGATGTTAATCGCTCATATCTTTAGTTACAAAGGCCACAGCGATCCGTCGAAAAAATATGTTTTTGAATAAGAATTCAAACCTTAAATAGGGACTACCTTCTACGTTTAATTTCAATTTAATTTTGCATTTACATGTTGCCTGGTAGCTTTGAGCTAATTTCGCAATAAAAAATATGAATGCTAAAAATCAGCACAATCTCTTTACCGAAAACGATGCCATTCGAATATTTATATTTTGGTAGAATTGGGAGCTCCTGGTCCTATCGCAGCTCAATTGGGACGTGAATATTATTACACCAACGGATTTCGTGGACTTTCTCCTGGTCCGTACTCCTGGTCAACCAAGTCAGCCTCATCCAAATGCTCAGCTAATACGAAGGCATGCCATCACTTTCATCGCACTCTGCTGCACAGGTAATTTATACTTCCACGTTACTTCAACTTTAATCCCTAACAATCATAAAACTATATTTACCAAAGCTACGAAGTATTCTCATGTAAAGCCTGGGCGTGTTGTGTGTATTTGCCTACTACCCAATTTGCGGTCTCATTTATCCTCCCTGCGTACTTACGCAGTACTCGAATCCTTAATGTTTCTTTCCCTCGTAAACAAGATAATGATGGGAACAGAGTCTTCTCCAAAGTTGTCATTACGAGGAAAGCACACTCTTGCCACTTCTGGGAGTAATTGGGTGTTGTCCTGAGGGAAGTCTGGTGAATTACGAATTATAGCTCAAGCTCATCTCAGACTCCGCGTCTTCGGGTCCACTCAGATCCGTCTGTTGACACTCACTACCTGGAAAGAGACACAAAAAACGAAGGGTACGGGCTGAGGCCTGAGAATAGGGTCTCGAACCGAAGGGACTTAATCATAATGTTGCCCTATTATTTATCTCAACATATTATATCAACATCATCTCAGGATCAGGTCTTTTGGGAAAGAAACCTTTGGCCATTAATGGATTTTGTAGGCTCGTTCTTATTCTTGTTTGCATTTGCAGTTCTTGTAATCTCAAAATATTGAACCTTGCATCGACCCACCCTGTATATGTGAGACTAAATCCGAACTCGGAAGTCCATTCTTTAAAGATGGAAAGTAACCTTTAAATTTCCTTTCCTATAATAAATTTGGTCAACTTCCCCTTTCGCTTGTTGATATAGCTCTCCTGTCGGGTACAAGAATAGTTCTGAATTCACAGCTGAGGAAACTGAAAAGACTGCAGCAGACTGCATAGCAAATTGAAAAGAAGATTTTTTTTCATTTCCCATTCAAACTTTATATTTGAGGATCTTTGTTGGGGCTTGGCTGGACTAGGGCAACCTTCACTTCCTTCTCCGTCTAATCATTCATCTTGAGCCGAAAGATCCGATCCCTACAATGGAGAATTCAGTATTGCATCTTACTGATACGGACTTAGGAAGGATTCAACTAAAAGAGATTTACGACTGCATTTTCTTTCAACATCTTGAACGAGCACTTCATGATCTCGCTGCATACACGTGCAACTTGCAACCAGGCACATTTCTTCCAATGCACTTTCCATTTTCATTAATAGGCTATAATATAGCCAGACGGCAGGCTTAAACTATGTCACATTCTGAAACTATTTCTCTAAATTGCATGCATATCTTTCGAATCATGAATTTAATATTTTATTTAGTTCCCATCTTCATGAAGTAAGACGTAAGTCATTTTTGCAGTTCAACTCTCCAGCCGAATTTTTGGGTTCACGTTAAAACCAAATCTCGCAAAAGAAAGGTCACATAATTTGGAACATGTAAATATTAGATTGGGTTAAGCTATTAGGCAAAATTCCAATTCTTTGTGAAAATTCGTGAGTCACTTAAAATTCAAACTCTGATCTAAGGCATAAGGATTTATAAAATAAATAACAAAGAAGAATGAATCAAATCATGTTGACAAGATCTCGCTCCATTGTAAACGTTTGAATGGGCTGAAACAAGTCTCACTCTCCGTTTTTACGTTAACAAAATTATGTGTCCGTGCATACGGTAAAATCTCATATTTTCCCCCCAACTTTTCCCATGAAAATTTATAATAATAATACAGTACATTACGTGAAAGATGAAAGAAGCTAGACACTTCGGGTCCAGAAAATGTAGCGGAGAGGTGTAACAAGTATTTAAGTGAATAATGGGTTACATTTTACATTGTGATATTACGGGTCCGTAATTGAACCATGATTTAGTCCAAATTAAGAACCCGAAACTCACATCCTGTCATTTTAGCATCAAATTAGCAGCTATTTTTCTCATCCATGTTTGTCCAGTTTTACACTTGAGTCCATTGTGTCTCAAGCATGAAATTGCCATTATTCATGTGAGGTCAGAAAATGCCGTTTCTTTTGTTTCGTGCCTACTTTCAATTTCAACTTAAAACGTCCGTTATGCTTTCGCATAGTTTTTATAGACTAGGCTGTACTTGGACGGTCACGTTCTAAATACGCTTTTGGAATTTCTAAGATGTTTTAGATTTTGAATCAATTTAATATTGGGCGTCGAATATAGATTTTCTAAAACTGAAAATCAATAATGTAAAATCCAAAATTCAAAATAGGACGCCGATGATGCAGTGTACATCAAAAAGGGGGAATCAGATTTGGATTGGGCTGAGTTGACGCTAGATTATTTTGATGTTTGACAGCATCTCGGACTTGCAGTTACTACTGCTGAACGCTAACCTTGATGCGTTGGTATTGAAATGTAGGGGAAGCGTTGGGATGAAGAGGAAAAGGAAAATAGAGGCACGCGCTTAATCCCGTCTCCTCTGACTATTGTCTTTCTACCCTCGTCTCTTTCACATCTCGGGTCGACCAGTACCTTCCGAGGTACCAGCTGGATATTAGTATTGTACGCTTGCAGTTCCTCAATCCATATCAGCAATCATTAATGTGCCTATTCATGGAGTGCAGTAATCCAGTCCCTATTTCCATTCCGATGCGAAATACACATTTCACGTTTATCTACCGGGCATTTTGTAGCCTGGCATTTTGTGAGTGAAAGACCCCTCCTGCTGGACAGGCACAGGCATGTTCATGCTGGGTTTCCAAATAGGTATCGGAACTCATTGTTCAAATAGGGGAATGCATTTTACGCGGAGCATAGCAAGAATCAAAATGTCTGTTGTCCAAAAATTCTGCCAAAATTGGAGTACTTTCAACGAGGCAAAAAGGGAGATTTTTCGGTTTCAAAACAGTAATGAATTCAGGATGGGCTTATTTTCAGTTTCCTGTTGTTAGGATGCACACGATACGTCCTGGAGCATTTTATTTTCCAACATCTCTGTTTGTCACCTGGCTTCAACTCGGTACCAGAAATATAATAGTTTTTACGAGGGTTAAATCAATAGTTTTCCCCTAATTGATTGATCACTACCACACCGTAGCGGGATCTCAGCAATAATTTTGAAAATTTGAGCCCAAGCTGCGTTCTAAAAAGTTAGAGTATTTCGAAAATCTAGAGTCTCAAGAAACAATATTCGCCAAAGCTTAGCATTAAGCTTAAGTGCAAAATGCTTCAGTATAAAATAAGATCAAAAATGTTTCTTCTCAAAAGTGAAATGATTTCAATTTTTTTTCAAAAATCTTGAGTAGCAAGGTTTCTACGGAAAAAGTCTTCGAGCATATCTATTGGCAATTACGTATTTCAGCATCACTCAAATGGTGGATGGAATTTTTGGTAGGACCCTCGACCAATTACAAATGAACGGTAGCATGTGAGATAGAAGGTGAAGGTGATCCTTCCCTCACACAGTGAAGTGTGGAAAGTCCGGAAGAGAGAGAGTGACTACATCACATTAAATCACGCAATTATAATTTTCCCTTCTGCCCAGATATTCCTAATAATCGAATGATAACGGGTAAAAATGACAATCCCCATTTTGATACAACTCTTTCTCCTCTCAAACTCTATTTTTCCTCGGAAGTGCTGCAAGGTACCGTGGAGTGGGGGTTCTATTGAAGGCATGCTTTGCGTGTCTGTTATTAGGTTGCTTAATCATAACAATGAGAAGTTGGAACAATAACAGAGGGGAATTCTGGCAGAGATGCAGATGGACCGGGGAGAGATGTTTTCACTGACTGGCAGGTGTCTAGATTTCTGGTTTCACTACTTCCCAATAATTCACAATCCACAATCAATACTCGCTATCGCTATATGCGGCGCACATAATTTGTAAGCTATTTAAACACACAAATCATGCCACCAGTGAGATGCAGCGGGCATATTTTCCAAATATTTGATAGAATCAGGTCAGACCGTTTAAATCAGTTAGTTCTTTCGAAAGGTTTCTTCTAGGAAGAAATAGAAAATGGGATAAGTATTTCAATATTTAACCGTTTGCAAACGTTACAGCATAATCCTTGGAACTGGTTCAGGAACCAGATTAATTCGATAAAGGTAAAAACACAGCAAAAAGACGGGCTTGGATTTTTATGAGCTGAATTACCATTCATACTTTGTCCCCTTCTTGCCGTCTCATGTACATGCAGTGCATACCAGAATAGAAGGACTGCCATTAAATCTGGATTTTAAACACTGGAATAAAGGTGCTTGCAGGAGCCAGGTGTGTAATGAAACTGAACTGAATGAAACCTGATCATGGTGCCATTCAGAAAGTCAGATCCAGAGATGGATTGGACCGGGATATGCCTACGGTTACTTTGTTCGCTTGCTTATAAAGTGGATACTCTGTCGGTGTCGGCTGAACAGTTTTAGCATTCAGCATATACAACCAGAATACTTACTTTCCCTAAATATATGTAACACAGTCTATTAAACTATCTCTTGAACTTAAATTAAACGATATTTTATTTTTTTACTTACAGAGCCGCGATTTGTTGGAGTGGGGCCATCTTTAATTGCAGCCTCCGCCATATACACGGCACTGAAAGGGATTCGACGTGAAAACCCGCATGCGGCTGCAAGTTTAGCGGGTATGGCGGAAGTGACCACCGAAAGTTTGATTTCCACAGCAACATCAATTCAACAAGTAATTTCCACGGAGTTGGCCGCGATAGAACAGACAATTGATCGACCAATTTCTAAATCCACAATCTCTTCCACATCCCTGCCAGTTCCGTCACAAGGAAAACTAGCATCATGTGGTCCAGTCCATTCCACATCTTCGACTCCCACGGATGTTCAGGAAATCTGCTGCTAACGAAACGACGTCCAATTGCTTACCTTACCACCGCTATGCCTTAAATCAATGTGAACAGGATTAAATTTTTGCTACTAGTACTAAATATTTTAGATAAACCTAAACATGTTAAACTGGTGAGGGTATAGATCCATAGGTAGGTAGATAGGCATGTTTAGTAGTAATTCGTAGTTGTACCGTTGCTACCTTTATAAATGAAATTACGCTCAGATTTGGGCCAACTGCTATTTTTAATATTCGAAGCAACTAATATTGGCCGCTTTCCAATATATTTTAAAAGTTTTAGAAGGTACAAGCTACAGTATTCAAGAACTGGAATGTTGATCTCATGGTTCCAGCATATTTGTATAAGTATTTAGTGTAACTCTTAGCTCATTTATACGTATATTTAATTTCAAGAAACAGCTCAACTCTAAATCATCCAGAGTTCAAGTCACGAGGGTCAGGACCATGAATCTACGTCAATGATACTATTTTACTGCCTAGAAGCCAACCCACTCCTTGGTTCAACTTTTCAGAGTTTCAAATAGGTGTTTCTAGCAGCATGAATTTCTTATTCTCTAAAAATTAAGAATCGACTTCAGTGTTCAGCGTTAAGCTTTAGTTATATACTAATTAATTACTGTACCGGTTTTTACAATAACTTTTGTAGCAAGCCCAAAGATGAACACAGAAAATTCTAGTCCAATTTATACTACTTTCATAAACATAGTACTCGTTTATTACTTTTTATACAATGCAGCATTATGTTATGTAGTGTAGTATATTACATTCACTGTTAATGCAATTAAGTGTAAGAAATTGCACCTAGTACAGATGTGCCTGTGCATGGAATTAAAGAGCAAAACAACGAAATAAGTATCTTTGGAAATTGAAATTTATAATTAATTAATCAACGTTTTCTAATATGAGTTTGAAGCGTCAATAAATAAATCAAAACGAAACAAAGCAATAATAAACAGTATAAAACTGGTAAAAGAGACCTGGCTTACAAGACAATTTGGCAACTCAATTCGTCAAGAGTTAAAGTGTCAAAGCAAGGATAAACAGCATTTATGAGCTAATGAGTTTAACTAAA
>JAQFXZ010000390.1:0-20569 GCA_034694025.1 Ceratophysella scotica | reverse complement strand
TGGACTGAGACGCAAATTGACAAACCAAACACTAACGCCATCTCCGATCTTCACAGCGCCCTAGAACCCTCCTATAGCCAAGAAGGGAATAAGAACTAAGAGGTGCGGTAGGTCGCATACGCTACCAACGCGTGGTAGCGTATGCGCCCTGCCCTACCAAAAAAAGCAGGTAGGGCGCATATGCTACGTAGCGTGTGCGCCCCTACCGCTCCACTACCGTTTTGCTTAGTATTTAATAGTCCAGCCAGGCCCAGGCTCATTTTCAAACTGACATACGGACGACCTTTTAGGAGTCGGTTACCCAAGGTCCGGAATAAGCCGGGGTTGGGCGAAAAGCCTGCCCACAAATGAGTTTGAACCGAAACTTGCAGTTCAAGTTTCACAGTTCAACTTCACCGTTGCCATTTAGCGCATTGTTTGCTGGATTCTCGAGCCGGCGACCGGCGCGAACCAGGAAATATTTTACGGAAATAAATGTAGATAATTTTTGTATTTGTTAAAGTTTTAAATTTCTTAGCTAAAGAGTCGGCACTGTGAATTTATCCCATTTGAATCCCGAAAATGCCTATATCGTAATTTACCATAATTAAGTGTTAAAAGCCATCGTTTTGAGCATTATTGATAACTCAAAATACTCTCAACTATTTACACTATTGTATTATTCCGCATAAAAGCAGAACATTTTAAACATGTTCGACTTAGCTTGCACTGCAACAGAGAAAACAATTTAAAGTGTACTTAATTAAAAGTAATTTGTAACTTGTACAAAAAATTAACTATAATTTCGGTAGTTTGAGACGTAATGTTTTCAATTTTAATGACAAATTGTAAATATAATTCACAGATATATACCAACCAGTGAATGACTAATGAAATGACTCAATTCACTTTACAACTGAAAGTGAAGTTTTTCGTATTTTTTGAAAAGTACAATTCAGATAATCGAAATTGAGCTTTACACTGTGCATTTAGTAACCATGGGCTAATTAAGAAGTACAGTAGATGAGCGAAAGACGCAAGATTCCTTTTGAATAGCCGGTGTTTTTTTTTTCATATTCGTTTTGAGTCGGCATCAAGAGATCTCTGAAATTGCACTTGTTCAATTTTCTTTCTGAATTAATTGTGATCTCGATCTTATTGTTTTCGACGACTTCTGAGGACGCAACGGTGGCAAAATTGGCAAAAAAAATCTTGCGTTTCACGCAAGAAAGGTTTAACGTGATAGTACTAACAGCGCAGCGCAGTGAAACTTGAACGCCTTTTCCAAATAAGGCATTCCTGCTGATCCCAAATCATGACTCACAATCACAAACCCAAAACTTGTCAAAATCGAATGGAATCTTCTTTTTCAAAATATGTCACTATTTTTAGTGATAAAAGTTTTTATTTCTTTACGGAATTAGGATGAAGTGCTATTTCAGGACTTTTGCAATTATTTTATTCCTGCAATATTACATTCATTCCGAAAAACACAAAATCAAATTTGCGCGCGCAAAGTTTTTCCGGATATTTAAACCCCGGTTGCTCAACGACCATCCACCGCAATCTGACGAGAAACCAAAGGCATCTGTAAAGATATAGTTAGTGGAAAGTATTTCCCTGCGGCGGTCTTAAATTTTGCTTACAATTTCTAGCTAGTAACTAAAACAGACCAGCTGACGTGACGCTCATCGGGTTGTCTGTCCTTAATTTTATTTTTCTGCAAACAAACAATCCTTTATATATTTTATTCTATACGCTATATGACTTAAGTCTTCACAGCATATAGAGTTAAAATTACTTCTGCGAAGTTTTCATCAATCTAGTGGCAAAAAAATTTCCAAAATCTATCCCATACAATTCAGTTGACGTTTTAAAACAAACTCCTGCGCTTCGTTTAAAGAACCGTAATTCCCTTTCAAATCAGGGTCAGAAGTAAAAAATACTTGTTTTTTTTTTAAATTCTCTCATTTCGCTCGAAACGCAATAATCATCGTCAAAACAAGAATGCATGAAAATCGTGTGACTTGTAAAACAATTCAAATTCGCTTTTTGCAAATAGTTATTGAGATATTTTACTACAAAACAACAATTCATGCTAACAGCTAATCTCTATAAAAAATTCTGACAATTTCTTACGCTCTGCAAACGGGTGATAATTCTCAATAAATCAAAGATTCAAGGACAACATTAATGTTCTGAGAATACCGCTTGCGCTTCGTGCGACGGGCCGGGCGGCGTCAATCTCTTCAAGACCAAGATTCAGAGTAAAAGTAAATCATCTTAAAATGTGAAAAAATAGAACAGTGAAAAGGGCGAAATTATCGTTTAAAAACCATCAGAAATGCAATTTTGTTGTAAGTAAGTATAATTTTACTTCCAAATTTTCCCGATTTTTGATTTTCAAAAAAACGCCGAGCTTATGCATGGGGTGCTTTGACATAGCACTTGAAAGGGACTGGACTTAGTTTAACAGACTGGGGTCATTCATGGTGCTGGGTGTTTTTTTGCTCTCGAGATTTTCAACGTTCTTCAATCTTCAACGCAGGTGGGATTCTGGCCGTAAGGCGACAATTGGGCGGGGAAAAATAACTATTTTTGTCAAATTAAGCTCCCATAGGTGTGTCAGGTTAGGTTAGGTTATTATTATAGGCAACTACTAGAAGTTTTTCAGGTTAGGTTAGTTGCGAAAGGGATGGGTATCGGAAAGAATATGAATTCCGATTCGGATTCCAATTCCGTAATTGTAAAAATGTTGAATACCAATACCAATACCGATTCCCTAATGCTGGAATTTCCGATTCTGATTTCAATTAATTCGAATTCTTAGTAAAAAAAATTGAATTCCAATATCCAATACCAATTCCGATTCCATAAATTTTCTGTAAAAAATCGATGTGATCTGATGGTGACGAGTACTATAAGGTAATATGAAATAGCGTGTAGGATTAGTGGGTTTGGTGAGGAAAAGGAGTAAGTTAACTGTCGCGCCATAGACGCGATAGATTTGGCCGTTTTTTATATACCTACATGTTAGTCTCTGGTGTTCGCCTCAGGGGCCCGCCAATATTAGCATTGTAAAACCCATAAGAAAAAAATGGGGTTCCAGAAAGTGCTTAATAACTTAATCCTGCGACTGGTCCCCACAAATCCCGAGATGCTACATACCTTAGAATTGATAATTCTATGAATTAAGAATTAAAAAGTGGTTTTCGGTTGAGTCGGTCTAAAACACTTTCTCATTTATCTATCGCGTCTATAGCTCAGAGGAGAGCGGCTGTCCGGCAAACAGCGGTCCCAGGTTCGAATCCACAAATTGGCAGACTTACTTTTTTTCCTTACATGGGGGCTCAGAGTGGTTTGGACTCGGGACCGGGGGTGTTGGTGCCGACTGACATGCAAATGGGTGTTGTAGCACCAGGTTGTGTCAGTGTCTGGGCCGCCCCCGATATGCGAATTTTCGTTGATTTGAGAGGGGGGATATAAAGTGTAGCGTTAAGACTTGGGGCCTTGGTGAGGAAAAGAGTAAGTAACTGTCTCGCCATAGCTCAGTGGGAAAGTGGCTGCCCGGCAAGCAGCGGTCCCAGGTTCGATTCCTGGTGGCAAAATTGGCAGACTTACTTTTTTCCTTACAGTACTCAGACTTGTTTAGCATTCAGTGAAAATCAGGACCTACCCTAGCCAAAGATATAAAGGATCAGGATCTAAAAATGATCAATGCCCGAAAAATTTGTCAAAAATTTGAAACATTTTTAAACCTATCCGAACGGCACCTTGAAAAATTGACTTATATATTTTTTAGCGTTGGATAGGTTTGCTTATTTAAATTCTCAGGACTCTTTAACTTCTTCGAGTCAATATGCTTGATAATATCTATCATCCCATCCTAAAGCTTGATTCTGAGAACTTAACGGAGATAGGTTAGGCTTGATAAGTTTTGAACCAATAGAAGTCCTCACACTTTCTGAAGTATGACTGTCTTTGACGTCTTGATTAACAAGTTCAAGGTCAAGGAATCAAAAATGTCAACCGAATGTCAAAAATCAATATCAGATATAAGCACAAATAGTTAAATTAGTTCAAGTAGGTGTAACAACCTATAATTGTGTTGAATAAATAAACTGTAGGGATTTTGAAACTCGAGGGCCAATAGCTGCTAAAAATTTAAATAACTCTTGATCTTGCGAAGAAACATATATCAGAAAATGAATCAACGTTTTTTGCACTTGCTAAGAATAGAATATGAAGCAAGAGGAAATCATTCTACCCAAATCTGAGTTACGGGTTACGGTATAACTTAAAGCCACTTGAGTAACATTTTTTTTGCGCTGAAACAATGATCCCCAAACCAATTTTCCTCTTTATACCTGTGACGACATTCTTTCAACATATTTTTTATATAAGTCAGGGCAAAATTGGTGAATTTGCCTCGAAGAAACTTCGCCTGAGTTGTGTTCGTGTAGTTCGGAATGAATAAAAGTATTGGAATTGGGATTCGGGTGTAAAAAGCCAATACCGATTCCAATTCTAGCACTGGATTTCGATCCCAATACGAATTCCGATTCCACATACAGAAAATTTACCGATTCCAATCCGATTCCAATATCACAATTTTTCCGATTAATTCCGATTCCAATTCCGATACCGATACCTATACCCAACCCATCCCTGTGCGAAACGCACGCAAATTACTGTTTTATCCCCGTCCAACTGACGTCCGCCCAATTGTCGCATAACCGATTCTGGCCAAGCTCCTGTTTTAGCGTAGCATTTGTCGCAATACGAGCACAACATAGGGACGAAAGGATTTGCATACCGTCATGTCATAATTAAACAACGCAAATTCAAATTCCAAGTCAAATTCCATATTGCATACAGATTGGCATTTACCATGCCACATTGCCACTTGCCACCTATGCTTCTCGGTGCTACCAATTACTATCTAAAACTGCATAAATTGACGAATATACGCAAATTAATACTCAATAAAATAATACGGAGGTTTACATTTGTTTAAAGTAAACCAAGTAAGACAAAATTAGTACAAAACATTAATCCGATAAGGTAACTAAAAGGTGTCAAAATTTTTTCACTACTTGCTGAATCTTACACTCGTAATGATTTCAAGAAAAATCTTTGATGCCTTCAGTTTCCTCCTGGTTGCTTTTTCAGATTATTGTTGCTTAGTACTAATTTTGCTTTAGTTTATTTTTTACTTTTAAAAATATGTGATTACATTGAACCTCAGTATTCTTGTCAACATTCAGTTATCTTTTTAATGTTCCGGTGGTTCGCGTTAGCTTGCGCAGTGTCATTTTTCTTTTAGCGATTTACAGCGCGAACTGCTTCAGAAAGACCTAATCCGGCTTGATGGCAGAGAGCTATCCTTTTGCAATGGTCGTCTTTCTTGGAACTCTATCGGAACGGAGTTCCGGCATCAACGCTAGATGGAGCTGGAGTCGAGATGCATATGCATCAACTAACCGACAGATACTGATACAAGTAGATACCAGATATACGTAAATGGACTGCTGTTGCTCATGGAAGCGATGGATGGTGGTGACATGCCGCATAATATGTATCTGTTACTTACTTCCTTACACAAGTTCCCCTGTTGTCTGTCTTCTTGTCTAATACTGGCAAGGACGAAAATATCAGTTTTCAACTAACTGTTGCATGTGAAAGTAGACGCACCTACTAACCACACTGAACATACTTCTGTGATCGATCACCTAGAGAATAAGATATACCGCATGGTGAACAAGGGAGTTCTGTCTGATTTCCTTAAGAGGAATGTGACAAGAGCCTTTCGCGTGTTCTCCTATCACCCTTTCTATTGACATGCATTCTCATTCTGCATACCTGCATCCTGCACTATGATGAGATTTGGTTTGTTGTTGCGTGCTGGGGTAATGCGAGGTGGGGCAAATACTAGCAACGAGCGAATATTTCATTCCTGTTGTTCCTCTTCTTTTTCTGTTCTGTGCTGTTCTGACATCCGATGTCCGACGAGAAGACGTTGTTGTTTGTTGTTGGTCGTCATCGTCCCATTATACTATTCTTTGTCAACTAAAACATTATTTCAAAAGTAAACTCAAGCTACTGACTCCATCAGTTGTCTGCACAGCATCCATCTGAGGCCTATAATCCATTCACACGTGACACATCGAGTGACACTCGACAATCGAATCAGGTAAGCTTGTTGACCATCTCCTCTAACTAAACTTAAAACAGGGACAGGAGTTATTACATTTACATACATAATACATACAACAGAATATAGTTACTTGCTAGCTACTACTTTTTGCTTTGTTGTTAGTTACTTACGCAGTATTTCTTGTTTGGGGAAGAAGCAGACTAAATCAGCTGTCAGATGTTGGTGAACCAACTGAGTGAGTCACTCCTTCGAAAGACTCAAACTCAGTTGGTTGACATTGTATGCTAAACTCAGTCCAACACAGGAGAGCATGGAGCTGTTCCAAAATTGGAACAAAGGTCTGGCCTCCCTTTTCACGTTTCTCTTTCCATTCGAAGACTCAATTTTGTATGCTTTGTCACTATACTGAGTATACGCAGTATTCTCAGTGTTGTTCCTAGACAAGCTGTCAGTGACCGCTCGATGCTTGATGTGATGTCATGTCATGCCACATGCTCCTTTCTCTCAATGAGAACGAGAGATGTGAGGAGAGGCACTCTGTGCCAAGCTAAGAGAAAACATCCGCAAATCGAAGATTTTTCTCTAGAAGCTAGGAAGCCGCAATTTTGCAGATTTTGAGCAGTACTGATACTGACAACTCAGTGAGAGTGTGGCTCGAATGTGGAATGACGAGTGCACCCGGATCTACGCTGCTAGAGAACAGTTGTCAAATAAGAATGAGTTGAATGTTGAATGTGAATGGTTTTGAACTTTAATTTACCGGTGAGTGAATCTCATCCGTATGTATGTCAGCAAAAACTTAAGTGTCGCTTCGTTATTCAAGTTAAAGTTAGATATTGCTGCAGGGCTTTACTTTTGAAGACTTCGTATGCGTTTCGATTTGTAATTTGTAAGTTATGTATTTTGTGTATGCAGTTATATTCATATGTCATATTGCTATCATTTAGCGGAGGGTTCGAGTAGGTAGGAATAAATTTTTTACACTTCAATTTCAACCCTACTTCTTGAATGGTTTGACTTAAATATTGAATTTTCACACTAAATCATACTCCTTGAACAGAGCGAAAGAGGACTGCAAGGCATATTGAGGCTTCCAGTTCCGTAAAATGGTGAGAAACTACAAAAGAAAGACTGAGGACCGATGGACAAAGGAAGATCTTCTAGTGGCCCTCACTGCGATTAAGGAGAGCAGATGTAAAATCAACGACGCTGCTCGTAAGTCCGGGATTTCCAGAGCCACATTGTACAGACAGTACCAAAAGTTTCTTCAAGCGGGAGGGAAGTTAGACGTGAATCAGTTCCGAACCTGTGGTGGGAATCCAATTCTGACCAAGGTGGAGGAAGATGTTTTGGAGAAGACTATTATGGATTTGAGAGAACAAGGATTTACCGTAGCTTCCAGTGATATCAAGAGGATCTGCTTCGAGTACTGTGACTCCAATGGGATCCCCAATCAGTTCAGCAAGGATAAGAGGATGGCCAGTGACGACTGGTACTACGGGTTCTTGAAGAGGCATGAGAACGTTCGAGGCCCCAAGTCAGAATCGGAGACTGAACCGCCTTCCACTTCAACACGGAAACGCAAGGCTCCGTCGGGACAAGCCAAACCTGAAGGCTATCGAAAGCCTAAAGTTGAACCACTCTGAAGATCAAGTAATTGATCGTTTGCTCCATAACTGTACAGGTATGTCTGAACTGAATCCTTTTAAATATTTACAGATACACCTAAATAGAGGATTGTTAGAGATGAATTTTCTCTGTCTGTTCTGTACTACCCTTGTATGTTGATTTAATGTTTAAGTTTATCTAATTGAATTAAGAATTGCACCATTGGAAAGAGCGTAAAATTCCGAGTAGGAGCAGCTAACTTCAGACTTCAGCGATCGGATACACATATTTGCAATCATTAATCACCGTTGTTTAGAATTAATTATCCGTATTGGCTCCAACATATGCATGGTGTTGATGAATATAAGGGTTTAGTGCAGGGATATTGTCCTCCTGGGGCTTGAGGTCAATTCAAATCAATATATTTAATAGTTTGTTGACATGGTCCCACACTTCGTGCAGCGTCGTTCAATTTGAGACAAATTTCGGTTTCGCATGCATATTTGAATCGCTGATTCGATCCGGTCTACTCAAACAAGGTTGGCCGTACCCATTCATGGTGTTCTGCTATTGGCGCGAAATTCTTTTACAAGAAAATACTAGCGAAAGGAAATGTTTCATTGAGAGCTAGTGATCTCGATACTTAATATAATATGATTAATAGAATTTGTAATTGCTTATTCACAGGTTGATTCAGGATTTTACCACAACTACGCACATACAGAAAACAAAGGATGTTAGACAGTGGTGTGCTCTGCCCGTCTACAGCCACTTCTGTCCTGTCTACCATAGTTCAAGACCCTAAGTAAAATACGTAACATATACACTTTCATTTTCTATACATTCAAAATTGTAATTATAATTAGTGGTGTGTGTTCAGTACTGTAAAGTGTTAAATCATTGAACAGTATTTGTATATTGTTATGGCTTCGTATTCTTTTGCCTTCCTTATGTACGTTTTTCTGCCTTTAAATTAAATTATGAAGGATAAATATTTTGCCCGTCCCGCGTTCCGATTCTGCCAGCTGGAGCATAAACGCTTTGCCCGTCTTTCGTTTTTGTCCGCCCTTTGAAAGTGAGCTAGGTACTAAAGTTTCGTGTCCAAGACATTCGGCAAATATGTGCTAAAAATGTTATCCTGCAAGTTTGAAGTTTATGACTCATTGGAATTGGAATGCTTTCAAAGAAAATCAATGTCATATACTACAAGAGTTCTAGGCAGTATGCATATACACCACTTAGGGCTGTTAATGTTTCGTTTCGTTTCCATGAGGAAACAAACGGAACGAAACGGCAGAGAGCGAGACGGAAACGAAACGCTATTGAGACTTGGAAACGGGAACGAAACGAAACGAAACTGGTCGAAACGGAAACGAAACGGGAAACGATTGAAATTTTTTCTCTAGATAAATTCAGGTAAATAAATCAGAAATGAAATATAAAAGTTTGATTTTCAGGCGTCATTTTGAGTTGGTATTTCCGGGCGATTCAAAAATATATTTTACAATGTTTCAGGTAATTTTTGTAATACATTAAATACAATACACTGAAATCTTTTGTGTTTATGTTTAAGCCATATTCAAAAATATAAACTGAACACTTACAAGTGATTAGGTAATTTTTTTAAAAGAGGTGGGATTCAAACATATTTCTGTTATTTGACACATCATGTCGAAAATCGTTAATCTTCGACCATTTGCTGTATCTCAATAATTTGTTTACTTATTGACTATCCAACACAATTATCACTTACACTTGTCTGTTTCACTGAAGTACGGACCATAAACTGTAGCCAACGTCGGTCATACAGAAACATTTTGCTTAAGACATGTGCAGTGAGACTGTAACAATGGGAAGTATGCTCGACAATATGAGTAATCACTAATATGAGTAATAACTGAAATATTATAGCAATATTATACACAAAATTTGAGTGATGTACAAGCGCAGATCCCAAGTTCTCCACAGCTTACCGTTTCCGTTTCGTTTCCGTTCCGTTTTCTTGTGGAAAGGGAAGCGAAACGTTAAGCTACCGTTTCCCAACAGCCCTACCACGTACCGTACCGATCGACGGATACAAATTGTTAGAGATTAATGACTAGTAAATACCAATAGATTCTTCACAATACTGCACTCTGCACTCATACATGAGTTTTGAACAACCTTTCCTAAAGATCCATTCCTTAGATCTCGGGTTTTGCACCATGATAGGCATGAATTGTGGAGGCTTGCATTACAGACTATGTAGCATACGCTTCCAATATCTAGGTCGAATATTGATGTTTTATTCACACTACACGAAATCTAACGTAACCAATATACTTATTGCAAACTCACTAACACACAGAAGTACCACGTCGGACAGTAACTGCATTTGTACAGGACATTCTTGTATTCCAGATGGCAAAATCGTAGTTGGTCTAAAACGGCATATGAAAGCGGGCAAGACGTTATATGAAGGCTACAACCGGAGTAGCAGCCTTTGCTTGCATATAAAGATATTCACATGCACTAGTACCTATACCTAGTTCAACGAAATTCACTCGAATATATATTGACATTATTAAATAAACAATAAGTTCAAATTTTGTCTACGTATCTATTTCTACAGATACTAGTTGCCAGGACTTAAAATTGGCCGAAACTAATTGTTTTAAGGTTTCCACTGCTGCTGCTCCCGTGCTCACTTCCGGAATGGGACGAGGAGTTTTTGAGAATTCCTCCGGGTCTTCCATTGGAATGACTGTTGCTGTGTGTTGGTCGAACGTTGTTATTATTCCCAACTTGAATAGTGACTTGTCCGTTCCGATTTGTTTTGATTTCGTTCTGATTCTGAGATGGTCTGGACAGTTGGCAACGGGCCAATGCGTTCTCAAGTTCCCTCTGTAGAATCATCTCTTCCTTCGTGACTGTGTTCCCAGCCGTGGTTGAGTCCTTGAGGAATTCCAGGCGTGAGGGCTCAGGTCGAGAGTAGACGGATGGATAAGCTGTCAAACGAACCACTTTCTCCATGCCAATCTCCTTCTGTCAAAATGCATAGTTACTGTTATGAATTGCAAGGTAAATGCAAGAGGACTTTCCAAATTAAGTTGTCACGCTTCTCCGACATCCCAACGTCACCTTTTGTTTCAAATTCAAATGTATTCCTATTCATTGCGTATGTGGTCCTTAATTTAATACAGTAATGCGTCGTCCTGTAGCTTGCAAGTTGTTGAGGCCATATGGCGGTTTTTACATACGATATGGGCCTCAACAGGCCGCCGAGTCATCGTTCAAAATATCTGAAGCACACTACCACGACAAACTGAAACATTAACATTCGTTAACCTTTATATGTAGCTATTGTAATGTAGTACACTTTTAAAGGGTTATTAGGTTGAGCTTTAGCTTGTATTTTTGTCCGAACGGAATTTCAGGCAAGAGGCAAACCAATCCTTGAAATGTCCAGAATTCTTTAAAAAAATATATTTCCGTTTAACTTTATCTCGTATTGTATCTAGGTTCAACTCCTCAACTCCATGTACAGCTTCCGGTTTTACGTCGCGTGTTCAGAGTAGACGGAGTGATATTTAGAATCGGACGTAGGCATGAATTTGTCTAATTTTGGCTCACTCTTCTTCTGTCCGGAATTGGACTGGGACTATTCGAATAATCGGGAGAAGGACTTTCAGGACGCTCGTAATCCTCACGCTCTGCACTGCTGTCTGCTCTTGATTTGGTTCGGGAATTCGGCTTGTCCGCGGTTAAACTGTTGAGGCGGTTGTCGATCACTTCTTGGGTAATCGTCCGTCGCAAGTCGTCAATTGAGGATGGGCCTGGCGGAGGCTGTAATTTGAAAAACAACAGGCATGTAGCTCGCATAGGATATTTGCATAATTGAAGTATTATCTTTTCGTTTTATATTGTTATAGATAGTGCATGTTTAAAGTACAGACAGAACTGCTCACAGTCAATTAACTTGTAGATGTATTTATTATAATGATTTCACACCAAACACCATCTCCAGGATTTTATAATTATCTGTCAAATTCGTAGTGGTTCAACTATTGTATTGAAAATTAGTACTACAACATTCCCATCCTAGTATCTAGGTGCTGGGTTACATATAGGGAGAATCATGTTGTCAAATTAAATTGATGGAAGGAACATAATTACCGGAGGTGGAGGTGGCGGAGTATTTTTCCGGATGACATGTTGCGTCACTTCCCGTTCAGTCTCTTGAACTTCCTGATGCTGTCTCTCAATGCGAAGCTGTCGCTGACGAACGATTCCAGCCACCCTTTGTTCAACCATTTTACGAGCATGTTCAACTTCCTTCTGGATCCTTTTGGCGCGAAATGATGCCCGTTCCTGGTTTATTCACAGTCATTCAATTCATATTACAATTCTGAGAGAAAATGCAGTCGAGTGTACAGATACAAGTAATGGCTTTCACAAGAGTTCCGCCAGCCATCCGCATCAAGAGAAAGCATAAAATCAGATTTTGATATTTTACATTCATGTGGTTAATTTAAATAACGCGTTTGGCTGACCAACTCCGTGTGAGCAACTCTGTAGAACAAACTTCTCTGGGCGGAAATCCGTTCTTTCCATCCTGTTCCTCTTCTAGCGAATGGGCAAACATCTTCCGATGAGCTTTTTTAAATTCCTCAATCAATTGCTCGTGTTGTTGACGTTTGGCATCATCCACTGGGGCTGTGAAAGGAGCTGCAATTTTCTTGCCAAAATCATTTCCTGGAATATTAGATCCTGCTTTCTCCTCGCAATCTTCCCGTTGTTGGAGTTGCATATTTTCACGACGCTGTAATGAAAGAATCGGATCAATGGATGGGACATTAATTTTCAATTTGATCGATAGTAATTCTCCATAATATCGTGACCACAAAGTTTTGCTCTTTAGGATAACGGAGCCCGGTTTTTATAAACGATTATACCTCCCCGCTTTACATTTTCTTGAAGTCGAATATGCAACAGGAATTAATTTTAGTAGCCGTCAGTATATAGTTTCTAAAATTCCCGGGAGGGATCTAGACCGTGGACCGTGTTCACCATGCACCATTGGCTCCTCATTAAACCACAAGCCACAAGCGTGCTCCGACATGTTCAGTGAACAGGGAACCGGAAGTGTGAAATCTGACCCTTCTGGTTTTACAATTTGTATCACTGGAATAAGGTCGAGAGAAAGCCGGAAGCTTATGACAGTTGACCCTTGACCCTGACAGAACAAGACGTACACTTTCTTGGGTTCAAGGTGAGGACTTGGGCACCCGGAAACCCGGAAGTAAACTTTGCACTTTCGAGAAAAACGTACCGAAAGCCAGTTGGTTCTCGAATCTCAAGCCCGTATCTGTAGCATATACGTTCGGGGCTAAGATACCCGGAAGTACTCAAAAGGAAAGGACAAGGAGTACTTGGAGCGGTGTACCGTGTACCTGCTATGCCTGTTACAATGCCGTTGCGATGATTTTAACTTCGACCTACTTCCGGGTATACTTCCGGGTATTTAAAGTCTTCATTCGAAGCTCAGTTTCGGTTCTGAAATCAATCGGCGATCGGAACTGGAAGGAGAAGGACCTCTCACTGGAGCAACCTTGGACCACCAAACAAATCATTCCTCAGCATCACCTATTCTGGACATCAAACATCATCGAGCACAACTGGAGCTTCTGTACTAACGGACTTGGGATGGAAGACGACTGCCAAGAATACGAGAAGCTGCCTACCTCATCATCCCACGCAACCAACGATCAAGGGTCATCGGAAGCGGACGACATACCGGAAGCAGCAGCGACTGGCGGTCGTGAGGATGAGGAACCGCAACCGCCTGGACTCAACGGCCTCCCTGTGCCCAACCCCAACCTAAACAATTCTCTGGACACGGACTCTTCTGCAACTGAGGATAGCAACCCGAACCTACTCAAGCAGATGCTTTCAACCTACCAGCCAATTTCGAAAGATGGAAAAATGCAGAAAATGGTAATGAAATATAATATGTCAGACATAACATTTACGCGGGCGTTTGTCCCAAGGATCCTGTGAAGTTGCCAAACAGTGTCGCAGCGCTGTCAGGCTGGGCTAATCACAAACGCAGGTTGGACCATGCTCAGGCGATGTTGATAAAACATTCCTTGTAATGGCAAGGGTTGAATGGAGCGTAAACTTCTATTCTGAACGAGTAGAATTTTGAAAATCCAGTTTTGTGTCTCCCGAGTTTTTGCACAGTAATTTGGTATTACAAATTACAACAGAATATACGACTAAAGTCGAGGACCGATGGCTGTATCAGAAATAGTTGTACCTGGCAAATGGATAAATTCAGACCAAACCGGAAACTACGTTGTTGACGATATGCAAAACCCGATTGGAATGGTTTGAATATCTTTGTACATCTATCATCTATAGCATCTTGATTCCTTCAATCGGAAATGCATGCACACGGTTGACAAAGTCCAAGTTCTATTTAAAACCGACAAACGCGGAATTCATTGAGAAAGTTTGCTATAATTTCACTTAACAGTTCAAGAATACAAGAATGCAAGTACCACCTTATGCTATGGAAATTAATTTCGATGTGTCATTCTTTATTTTTCTTTCCAGATGGTCAAACCAGGAAAAGCGGGGACCAAGCCTACCTTAGGATTCTACATGAAGGTTCATTATCAGCTCTTTGACTTCGATGGAGACGGACAGCTCTGTGAAACTGCATTTGATTCTACCTGGAGACGACCTAATCCGGACAATCCTGATGGGGCGACCATTGCAATACCAGCCGAATTTAGACATCGATACGGAGATACATTGACAATTGTGGACAAGGCCGTTAGCACAATGGAGGTGGGGGAGATCGCGAATTTCCTGGTTCATGGAGCGTTTGCCATTATAGGTAATACTTGCAAAGTCAATCTTTTTGTGGCATTGGATCTGGTATTATGTAATGAATACAGATTGAAGTTTCCATCGTTGGCAGCTCATCGAACCTCCGCCAACGATAGTCACAGGTCACATTAGGTGAACCGGGTGTTAAAAATTGAAGAAAACAAAGGAGAAAATCAATATTCGACTATTTAATTTCCAGATTTGACAGTATTGCTCCAAGTGAAAGTTCTGGAAGCCTCGGAGCCAACTCTTCTTCGTTTAATTATTAAGGGAGACATCACGGACAAGCATTTAATTTCCACTTGCAACAGATACGCCGCTGGTGTGGAATTCAGAAAGTTGGGAAATCAGGCTATGGCGGCTGGACGTTGGAAGGAAGCAAAGAAATAGTACGTCATGACTCATCACTTTCTTGGCTCCTACGGATACAAGTCAGTAGTGGGATGACTATTGAATGCTTTGTCTTCAGTTTCAGGAGAGGACTTCGTTGGGCGGAAGGAAATACTATGACCCCGCGACGCGACACTCAACGTTTCATCAACTTGCAGTTCGGACTCTACAACAACATTGCAGGAGTCTTCCTCGAAGAAAACAATCACGCAATGGTGCTTCACTACTGCAAATCGGCTCTACACGCTATTGACAACAATTTTGACAACCTCACTGATGGAAGACCAGCTATACTGTTTTACAGGTAATTGTGACCCTTTAAACACTTCTAAAATTAATCAAAGAAATTCCACTGCATTGACCTTGTCCTCTAGATGATGTAGCAGTAACAACATATCTGAATGCCATCTTCCATTTCAGGCAGGCTATGGCGGGATTCAGACTCGGATGCTTCGAACAAGCGTTGACGTCAATCAAGAACGCATTGGAATTTGAACACATCAATCCAGATATCGGCAATCTCCTTTCACACGTAAGTGACTTATACCTTTAATTTTATAAGCCTTTAACTTTCATTCACAAAATTTTTTGAGGCTCAAACCTTGACTTGACTAAACATGTTGTCTAAAAAACTGTATTCCCTCAAACTTGCAGATTGAAACAATGCTGGCGAATCCGGGGATCGTTACCAAACACTATGATGAGACCACTTGCCAACTTATAACCCCCGACCCCTCCTGGCACCGTCAACACCCCTGAACTGAAGCCCCCAACTCATGGATCTCGAAGGAAAGCTACCACGCCGCCTTTCAACTACATCTTCACTGCTATGAATTTGCCATATTGTACCAGATGTCTATCAACTGATTACCCTGCTCAATTTTTTACCGTCCATTCCAGACTTAATTAATTACAACGGAAAGGAAATGTTTATATGTGCAATTGTTGCCTCTGGTCTGGAGAATAAAGTCTTATCCAACTGCTTCCCTATAACAGAAAAATTTGAGTGTGTACAGAAAAGTAGAATTATTATTGTTTACCTCGTTTCGCTTCAGAATCTCTTGCGTAAGAGCTCCAGCAAGGTCATGATTATGATGAGATGAGTCATTACTTGAGGAAGAAGAACTACGTGATGGGAGGGAATCAGTCTTTTGTTGTGTTTTCCGCTTCTCTTCCTGAAATTGCCAGAAACATGTGAAAAACTAAGCGTGTATGTATATTGGCAAGGTTGCATAATTGGATAAAATGCTACAAACTATTCACATGGAAGTATAATTCAGGTCTCAGGTCCATATTGATAATTATTTAATTTAAACAAAAACTTGCCTGTCATAAAATGAGTTCTTGTACGTCTTATAGAGGACCATTTCAGCGAAAGAATTTAACACGCAACAAGTTTTGATGAAATGAGTTCTCGGCAAAGGGAATTTAGTCTAAAATGCTCTATATTCAACCTTACACAAAAACTATTGTTTGAGTAAAAAATCAAAGCTAATTTTAAAAAAAAGGAGACGGAAGCGAAAATTCCCAATGCATGCATTTACCCTAATTAATATTGGCTAACATTTTCGCCAAAGAATCATTTGCTAAGAAGGTCAAGTGGAAGACCGCCAAATATTTTACCTCAAACTTTCTCTTTTCTTCTTCGAGTCTAAGTGCTTCTTCTACAAGTCTTCTCTGCTCCGTTTCCAGCTTCCGGCGTTCTTCGAGCAGTCGAACTTCCTCACTTCTAATTTTGGAATTCGTGTCTTCACCTTTCACTTCGATAATAATGGACTCCTTCTCAGCGGAATGCCAAACCTGCTCAACTTCATCCCATTCCATGTTGCGGTCGAGTGCCACTATTGACTTGGACTTTCGGCTCAGTCTGTTCAAAGAAACCAAGAGAATCAGATGGAGGTCAATAATTTCTATATCATTCGACTCTCTTGGTAGACGTAGAAAGTTTAACAGCCATTAAACTTCGATGGGGAATCACACGACTTATTTAGCTAATTCAAATAGACTCGAACTCACAATAAACTCAAAACACTCGACAAATTGCTATAACTCATATTGCTTACTGTGTGTTCGATTCATCAGTCTAAAGGAGATGCTTAAGCTTAAGATTAGATCTTAAGAATAAAACATAGGAATCACCGAATACACAAAAGAAATACAAAAATCACTTGTCATAATTCCAATTGAAAACAAATGTCATTCTTTAGTTCGAGATAAAAAATGTACTACTGTATGCATGTGATGTGCTAAATCTGTGGCACGGTCATTTGATATGTCTATCGTTTTAACGAGTATTTTAATCGGCCAACATTTGCGCTCTCCAGTGCAGAATACATGACTTCACCAGAGGTTTTGCTAAAGTGTCCCTTAATAACTTAAACAGAGAATTTTTGTTAATTTCTGGCTCTGGATTCGAATATAAAAATATCAGAACCAAAAAATAAAATTGATGTGACAATAGGATCAGCGCAACTGCAACCCTAAAGAACATGGTATTCAGAATTTCAAGTAAATAAAGTCGTTCATCAGTTATGTCAAATGCATCTTCACCAAGCCTTTAAGAGCGTCGGTCAAAGTAAACCAAGCCCCACGCTAAGTCACCTCCAGCGTTGCCTCTGCATATTCTTTCTATTTTTCCATTAGTTAGGTTAAGTTCTTTTGATTGTCACACTTTAATTGTTTGCCTTACCTAACCTAACCTAAACTAGCCTAAAATAGCATAACTTCAATCAAACCGCACTCCATGGGAGGCAAAAAAGGCAATGGTATTTGAAGTTTTGAAGGCGACAAAAGGTTCCAATGCTGGGAGGCAGCAATGCTGGAGGTGACATAGAATGGGACTTGATTTACCTCAACCAAATTTCCGGAAATCGCTACATTAATAAATTGCTCATTCGACACCTGTATTGCATGCTTTGCCAAGGCTCAGCCTTCCACACGAGTAAAAGGTGGAAGTTGGTCTGGGGTCATTGCTAAACCCGCTGCTTACCCTCTTTCCTCTGCCGCCTGCTCCTCAGTGACCATGGAGAGCCTTTTGGGAAGTTCGTGCTGTTCCACAACAACAACTTCGGAGGGTGTTGAGGTTGAGGAAGTCTCACTACTGACCGAAACATGGGCTTCACCGTTTAAACTACTTGCCGAACTGTTGTAACCACTCGACTCGCCCGGAAACAAGTCAGAAGCTGCTCCTTTGATCACAGACAGACTCAGCTGTCGACTTGACTTCAGATGGTACACGGCCTGGGAAGAGAAATTAGTCAGATCAGAGATCATCAACCAGGCGAGCGCCATCACCATCAAACTAATCTCTAACTCAAATTAGCTGATGTTCATCGCACCAGAAGTGATCACTTGAGCATTGCACTTTACTGTTCTTTTTCCACATATTTCAAGATTCAGAAGAAATCTATGCCTAAAGTTTAGATATAGGACGCCCTGTCGTGGCTCCTTGCTCATCCTAGAATCAAATTCTGTTTGACCAATTTAAATGATGTGTGATCCATCGGTCAGCAAAATATGCTATGCAATGCAATGTGCTTTTGAATTGAACGAACATGCGCAAAATACTAATACCTTAGCATACCTTAGCCAGAAAAATGCAACCAGCGTTAGCTAGAAATTGGAGGCCAAGGTCGACGAAAGGCTTGGGTTGAATCATTCGACAAATTCCAAATACTAGTAAATTAAGCTTTGGTTTTAAAAAAATACTTGGAGCTCGCCACGACATAGATGTGCGGATGTGAAGCCAGTAGCTTGTTGGACGTATAAGACGTAGACCAGAAGTCAAAAGGCGATTCATTTCAGAATTCTCGTCGAAACGTGTTTCTGTGCATAGGGAATAGGCCTAGGAAGTTGGGTAGGGTACAGGTTAAGTAGAGACTATTATTATGTGCCTCTGGTTTCGGTTATTGGTTGAGTGATCTCAGACTATTTCATTTTACAGAAGAACAAGAGAAGATCAAACCTTTATTTCATTTTGCAACAAAAGAAGCGAGAGTTTTTTCCCAAACTTACAACAAAATCCTCGTCTTCTGCGCCTATTCTCATCATTCATCATGCTCACTCACACATAACAGCCAGGAGCGGAGCCAGAGACGCAGATTATTAGTAACATTCTGAATTGTGCAGAAAAATACACCGTTTCAACTATCATGATTTGTACATGAGATTATTGTGTAATCCACTATGAACTAATCAGCAGAAGTTAGGTTTAGGTTGGAGTAATCCACTTCCCAAACTTAGACTTGTCTCGGTCTTAGCCCACTATTTAAAACTTCTCTTGGCAGAAGAAGTTCATAGCTAATAATACGTGGTAAAATTGATCTTACCTCAGCAAACGGAATATTGAGAAAAGAATGGCCGTTACACTGAAGGATTTGATCCCCTGGTCGAAGTCCGGCCTCACGTGCAACTCCGCTTGACTTTGTCGACTGAACAAATATTCCCGGCCGCTCAGGTGGACCTTTGCAAATACTGTGAACAAAAATTGCAATTAGCTTAGAATGATTTTAGCTTTAAACTTAAACTAGAGAAGATATGGTAAAATTAAGTGTTTGTTCCGACAATTAAATGAACCTCTATGTTCTACGTTGTGCGTTTGACGTTCGACGGAATTAGCAGGCTGCCTATTCCATCCTATGGCGCTTCGTGCTTAGTCATTATTTTTACGAACAAACCAAACCAACCGCTTTCACGTTTAAACAAATCTTAGCGGTCCTGCAGTCCTGCAAGGACGAATAGCACAGTGGGGAGGCCTTGAAGACAATCATCAAATCCTCCAATGCGGGTGAAAGTTAGACCAAAATGCATTGTCGATTTTGTAATGTGGACTAGATATTCGCATCTATTTGAAAAACGAAATTCCATTTTTCAACCTTCATCTGGTGTACACATACACCACATTTGCATTGGATTCAAAAGCACGGAGAGGGGTGCATACAAACGAGCGTTTTTAGCCTAAGCCTAGTCTGGGTTTTATGCAGTAGGAAGGATAAACGGCATTAATCAACGTGAGTTGGAATTAATTCAATATCCCACTTTTCATTCATTTTGCATGATTTCTCATCAATTTAAGTGTACTTCTACATTTCTGTCCTCGGCATAATACACTGTGCAGCTGCAGCCTTGAGTGAGCATAGATTCATTGCTGCTCAAAACGAATTGAGTGAAACGCCGAATTTCGCTCCATTTTGTTGTTGTAGGAAAAGGAAGGTAAATTAAAGGGTGCGTGTATGATTTATTTCAAACGGTGAATGCTGGCAAACTTCTCATGGGCATCGCCTGGCTCCTGGCTCATTATTGATGAGCTAGATTAATAAAATAAATAGCCAAGGAGAGGGAATCCGGAAAAGGTGTCAGGAAAGTGTCGCTTTTAATATAGCACATTTTGGGACTAAGCGTGAGCGTGATGCCTCTTTCTGTTTAAAGATTCGCTGAGAAAAGAAGGCGGTGACTTTACGTCCGTGTCCGTGTATGCAAATCATCTATATTATTATTTTCGAGATGAAGTGTATATTCTATGTTCTGTCGCACAACAACTTTGTTTACACGGCTACCAGG